>JAVCKT010019990.1:0-30309 GCA_032273925.1 Rhynchotus rufescens | reverse complement strand
CTTCATAAATTACAAGATGTGGTTGCCTGCAGTAGTTTGGGTCTAGATTCAGTGGTCCAAGAAATCCTATATGCTCATGTATTCCTATATCAAGATAAAGTGCAATATATGAAGGTAATTAACAACAGAAGGGAAGTAAATGTTTGAATATGGAATGTGTTATGTGGATAGTTACTATGCATACATTTAACTTATTGCTTTGGCAGTGTTTGTACAGTCTTCTTAAATCAGCTGCACTTGAAACCTACATTTTATTTTAAGCAATTAATCATCTTGTTTGTTTATGTAGCATGTCCATTATTTATGGAGTTTTCTCTGCATCAAATCTTATTTCACCGTCAGTAGTTGCGATAGTAGGACCTCAGCTCTCCATGGTGATTAGTGGTGTATTTTATAGGTAAGTGCTAGTTTTGGATCTTTTGTCTGCCTCTTTTGAACTCTCCCTTACTTTTTCCATACTTAATGCTATGATGCTTAACTTGAAATTGTATGGGGCTAGTTAAGGCATCTTCTTGCACAAATACTCAGGTATCTGTATCACTAGGTATAACTGTAGCTTCAGGATACTCCAGCCTAAAGGAAATGGAGCATTTTTTTTTCCACAGCATTTCCAGGTTTGGCTAATTGTGGAGTTCAGATTGTGATCTTAGATTAATGCCTACATTAGAAAAAATATTACGTGTTTAGCAGAGTAAAAAGATTACCTTTTTTGATATATGACTTGAGGTATTTGCACAGGTCACGTTTATTTCATAAACTGTTCTATTTTATTCTAGCTTATACATTGCAGTCTTTATCCAGCCTTCTACATGGGCCTTCTACACCGTTTCGGTGTTTATTGGCATTGCAGCTGCTGGTAAGTGTTGTTCTTCCCTACTGTATATACAGCTATAAAATATTTTTTTTTGCTTGAGTTTGTTTTTTTCCTGTTATAGTACTGTGGACAGCACAGGGAAATTGTTTGACTGTAAATTCTGATGAAAACTCCATAGGAAGGAACAGTGGAATATTCTGGGCGCTCTTACAGTCTAGGTAAGCTTTATTTGTTAAATGCATATGACCAAAGAAAGAAACTTTAATTTTTACACTTTTTACTAAGTGTGGGAGACTGCTTTAAAATGCTGAAACTTCAGTAAATGAAGAGGGAGAACTTGAAGCAACATTTCTACAATGCAGCATAGAGCAACAAATAAAAATTACGTTGCAGGCCTCTGCTCAGAATACACACAAAAAAAAGGTGTCTGTGTTAGTGGAGCATTTGACTTCTCATCCCTGACAGAAATCCTGCTGATTGTGGAGGGCTGTGTTAATATGTCAAGGTCCCCCAATGTGCTAATGAGCTGTAATTGCACTGATTGGCCTCACCTAGGGCCTGCACAGCCTGGGCCTTTCAGTTCTTCTAGAACTGGTTGAGCACTGCTTTTTAGCTGAGCTTCAGCCATGCCTCGGCTTGGCTGCTTTTCTGAATTGCTACAAATTCAGAACTACCATATTTTAGGGAGCTATAGGTTAGCACAGGATTGCCTTTAAGCTACTAATAAACAAATTAGTATTGCTGGGGCAATACTTCAGGTAAAGCCAAAGACTGTCTTAAGGAATCATTACAAAGTCATCTATATAGATAAAAGTCAGCTTTATGCACTACTCAGTTTGAAAATCCAGTGACAGAAGTGACTTAGAAACTGATTTTACTGTTTTTGCTGCCTCCAAATGTCTTGATTCCCTCTCGAAATGAATAGCTAGCACTGTGTGAAAGAATACTGTATTTAAAATAAATGTTTAGAGTAAGCATGTATAAATGTATAGGTTTGCATGGAGTGTATGAGTAATTGTATTTCTTTCACAGTTGCACAACATTATTTTTGTGTAGCATAGTGTTGTTGTGATGCTACAGCTTAAATCTTACAGTAGAAAGTGCTGTTCACCTGTGTTATCCTTTCTTCTTCTTTTCAGCCTGTTTTTTGGAAACCTTTATATATACTTTGCTTGGCAAGGAAAAACTCACATATCAGGTGAGTGTTACTTGTTTGTGAAAGACAATTAATCAATGAAATAAAGGAAAAGAAAGAAATATCACCCCAGTTTGCTTCAAGGTTGCACCAGTTATGGGCTGTGTCAAGGCAGCAGTGGGATAGATGTTGAGATATCTCGCAGGACTGAGAGTGCTTTAAACTGACAGAATTTCTGGTAAAGTGTATAAGAAACTGTAGCTTCAAGGTGTCCTTTCTTAGCATGGTTTATCAAAACCAACTTCCTCATTAGGAATTAGATTATAATACTGTAATTTTCTATGTTTGACATTGTGTTAGACTGCTAAAGGGCAGGAATTAGAGCAGCATGTGCGTATTCATGTTCTTCAGCTGGTTGGTGGTTGAAACTCATAGGTCTTAACATAGAGATTGTTTGTCAATTGTTGCTGTAAGCGAGCAAGGCAAGTTGAGTGGGTGATATCAGCTAAGCAAATGACTAGCAGTGGTGAAAACAGAGCCAAAATTAAGAATTTAATTACACAACATAAGTATTGCAGAGGAAAAATAGCATTTTGTGAGTTAATGGAGTGGATTATCCTCTTTTAGAATGGTTATGAGGTGGTTTTTTAAAGTTAAAAAATACAGTATCTGCTAAATTGGTCAATGCTTCTAACATTCAAAACAGGAAGATATCTCCGTAACCAGAAATTAGGAATTAAATGGTGACTTTAAAAGAGAATTATCGAGCTGCAGAAATATTGCCATGTTGAGATAAATAGCCCATTTTAGAGCCTTTTTTTTCAGGTTCTCAATAGACACAGGCTGGTTAGCACATTGCAGGTTAATTTTTAAAGGTTAATTTCCACATTGTTCCTTAACACAAATGCTTAAACACTCACAATCACATAGGTGCTTTGAATCCAGGCCTGAAATTCTTTGCTTTCTAAATCACATTACTGTTCTTAATGAAAGAATACAGCACTTGAGTGAAGGAGTTCCACTGCTACCTTAGACTTGTCTTTAAATGGAAAACACTTGACATGTCCTGAGTATTCTCTTGAATAAAAGCTAGATGTTGGTTTTAGAAGATTTAAGAGGATTTAAAAATTAATTCTATCTCCCTTTTCCTACATTTCTTGAAAGCATAAGAGGCATTGCAAGAAGCACCACATGCTCTTCCTGGTGTATAACCAAATACAGGTTATTTTAACTGATTTGGATCCATATTCTGTTTCTTCTTAAGCTAGAAGAGGAAAAAATGGAAGTGCATAGACAATATATTAAGATGTGAACCTAACAAGACTAGATCCTAATATCAGTTGTGATTGAGAAACAGATTGACTATTAGCTGTTGCATAGCAGTTTTGTCTCCTAGCAGCTGTAAATTGGAATATCTGCTGTGGGGCAGACTTCTCTGCTGGACAAGAGCAGCAGGGTGGGTGCATACGGCAGCAATTAGTGTCCTTCAGATATTCATTGTATACCTTGTCAGTTAACCACTTCAGTGGATTTAAGGCTTTAGTACTTTACAAGTCTTAGAGTTTATCATGTTATATGCTTATATTTGTGGTATTTAAATACTTAAAGTGAATATAGCAAGGCTTGAAATATGTGCCTTCTGCTGATAAATATTTTCTATGTTTTCTCTGTTAATTGGCTCCTTATTACTCATAGCCTTTGCATGACAAAAAGTCCCCATAGTATTTAATATGTCAGTATTTATTAGCATCATAAAGTGAGATAAGAACTTGCCAGCTAGAGAGTAACTTTTCCTGCACTTAATGCAGTAAGATGGAAGACACAAAAACTTTTAGTTATGTATTTTAAACACCATTGCAAAGGATATATGTGTTAGTTTTTTGAAGGTAGTTGACTAAAATGGCTTTGGCACCTCTAGTGAGGTTTGTTTTTTGTTTTTCCACAGAGAGTGATCGTAGAACCGTTTTCATTGCACTGACCGTTATCAGTCTTGTAGGCACAGTTCTGTTCTTTCTGATTAGAAAACAAGAGGACACAAAAACACCAGAGGAGGAAGATTCTACTAATGAACTCCAGGGGGACAGCTCGTAAGTGCTTATGGCAAGAATATATTGCCACATACACAGGGTAATGTGTTCCCGTGCACGTAACCCAGAGCTCTTTCCCCTCAGTTGAAAACATGAGACTTATGAACAACCTGTAGAATTGCAGTTCTAATATAAGTGTCTGCATCTTAATAAGTGAGAGTTAATCAATTAGGGTTCTTCTGACATTCTCAAGGATGCAGTGTGGTACAGCACTCTTAAGGTTTTCCATTAATGAATATTTTTTGAAAGAGCATTTATCTCTCTTTTTCACTGATTATTAACTGTTTATCTGCCTTTCATAATCTTTTTTTTCTTCCTTTCACTAGTCTAGTTAAAAATTCAAATAAGTAGAGATTATTCCTTTCCTTTGTATAGTTTTTCTTTCACATGTTGAAGCATGTATATGCTGCATCTTATCGCAGTCTTTTTGCAGATTGATGGAGACCACAATGCTTTAAAAAATTAGAAATGCATAGGTAGATGCATTAGGTGCAGTCCTATCTAAGGCATTAGTATAGACATATTTGTTTTATTAATAGAACAGTGAAAATATTAGAGAAACCTGAGCAAATATAAGAGTGAAAAAAACGTTCAGCATTACTCATCAGACTCTGTTAAGGGGCTAGTATTTGAATAGCATACAAGAACGAATAAAATCTTATGGGAGTAGTTTAGATTCTCAGAAACTTATAATAATATATTGCCATATATAATGTTGGGCTAGAAAACTTATCAAAAAATTGAAAAATAAATGAATCTCCTTCCATAGAGATTAGTGTGATTATTTTTCTTTTTCTATTTTGAATGAAGTCATTGTTATTTGTTTACGCAGGTCTTTCCAAAGCAAAATGGCAAGAGCAGTGGATGCCTTTAGTAAGTACTGTTTCACATTAGAATTGCATAAACTGAACAAAAAGTATCCTTTGCAGCTCGCCATGATTCTGCTGATATGCAGTTATGTAAAAATCGCTTAGAACCAACCTTTGCTGAGAGTTATGGTTTTAAGAACGTATCTCCAAATGTAGACCTTCAAGGCTGGCCTGTTTGGGGGAAATGACTGCCAAATAGCAATGGTTTCAGGCCAGAGATTACAGGTTTTGTAGGGGCACAGTGCCAATGACTGGGGAGCCTGATAGAAATTCAGGTGTCTGTATGAGTATTTGTGCTTTTGACTCGTGACAGAAAAGGAGATGGAAGAAAAAGAGTTTCTTAGAACTAGAAAAGCTTGGGAACCACTGAACTAACGTGTGGGCAAAGTACTTTTGCTGTGCAGTTGGTGTGAGATGACCAGCTGTGCCTCAGAAGAGCTCCTTTCACATGCAAACAGTGGCAGATTCCAAGTAAAAGAATGGCAAACTTTTAATCTATTCCATGCTAGAGTTGTCAAGGAGGAGTTTGGAGAGGTGCTGCTTTGATGCAATATCAGATTCCAGCTGCAAACAGGACTTGTTTATATAGATAATGTCAAAAAGAACCATCATCAGTTGGAAAGCCACCACATGCAAGTGTTTTTGACTTAATAGGCTAAAGGAGATGTTGCATATTGTTTTATTTTGTTGCCAGATGATGTCACTTCAGAACAGCAATTTTGAGCTGTAAGTACTTGCAGCTTTCACTGAGGTTTTGATGTGACCTTCCTACAACTGTTGGTTTGTTTTGGAAACATGAAGGTTTTCTTGACAGTTTATTCGTTCTTTAAAGATATGATCACTGTGAAGTAAGAGAGTACAAAAATGCAATGAGTTTAAATTGTCTAATTAAAGACCGTTTAACTATTGGCTTCCTTCCATTTCTTACAAAAAAAAAAAAGGAATTAATTTTGCCTAATTTGACTGACTGTTTAACACCATATTTTTCCTATAATAAAATAATAGTTTGTATAATCGTAACCCACTTTTAAGCATAAATCAAGAGAAAGTGTAGATTCTTTCATGATGTTAGTGAAGGTTATATTAATTACTCTTATTATTTCTTTACAGAGAAATCTATAAAGCTGAGCTTTACCAAAGAGATTCTGCTTCTCAGCGTTACAACTGCCTATACAGGTAAAAAGCAAATAAAATGTATGACCATGTAGTAGCATGAGGGTATTTTAACTGAGAGCATCAGACCGAGGATTGTTTTTCTCTATGTCTGTAAATCTTATCTGAATATTTGGATAATCTTTGAGTGGGTTACCAATTTGTGACATTTTTATGTTGTGGAAATCAGTTAGATTTGGAATAATTAGATGCTGCCCTCTGGTGGATAGTGGTCACGATTGCCACTTTATTTTGGAAAATACAAATCTCCATAAAGTCAAAGAACACGTTTGCTTCCAAACGTTATTCTGATTATTAAAACTGCTCAAAATTCATCATTTTTGGAGACTCTGCAGTTTTCATACTGCATTAGGTAGCCTGCCCCTGTTAGAGGATTGTGGAGCACGATATTGTTTGTGGTGGCAAAGAGCAAAGGAGGTGAAATAAAACAGCTTAGAAATTAAATTCTCTTTATTTAAGCATAACAATATTATTTTAGAATATAGTTTCTATTAAGAAAGTTATGGTTATACACTGCAAATCTCTTAGAGTCATGCAAGCTGGAGTCAAGTGTGTACCCTTTCCTCATAGTAATGGCACTAGAAAGAGCTTTTAAGAAATTCTTACGTAGATAATGAAATAAAACTTAACATATACTACAATTTTATATATAAAGAATCTTGTGATTTTGGGATGCAGATCTTCCTAAGAAATGCTGTAGTTTGGAAATCATTTTCTTACACCAGAATGGGTTTTATTTCCCTTAATTATTGTGAAGTGTTATTTTATATGACACTTTAATGACTTTTGGGAAAGCATCCAAATGTAACATCAATAGAGCCACTACTGAATTTAAGTGCATACATGACACTAATAATTGTGACACGTAGTATTTTTCTGATTTTTTTAATATAAAATGACACAGGAGTGTTTCAGAATTAGATAGCTTAAATCAGTTTCCTTCTGTCACATAAACCTCTGTTAAATATGAATTTTCAAGATAATATAGGGATAAACTATAAATATATGTTATAACTGTTTCTCAGGTAATATATAGTAGTTCATATATATATATATATTTATTTCTTGTCTTCCTTCAAAGGTTTGGAATTAACTTTCTTTACTGGAGTATACGGAACATGCATTGGTGCTGTGAATAGATTTGGCAATGAAGGGAAGAGCCTTATTGGTCTATCCGGTATTTTTATTGGTGTTGGAGAAGTCTTAGGTGAGTTTAGATTTCCTAATTAATAGAGAAAAAATTAAGATGTTGCAGTTATTAAATACAAGCAGTGTTTTGAAGTGTATCTTACTAAAATTAAGCATATTTGTCTTTTTTCCTTTTTTTTCCTATTGTTGGAAGCTTGAAGGATGTTAAAGTTTAGTAAATTACGTTGCTAAATTTCAGTATCTAAGTATGTTTTTCAGTATCTAATACAAAGAATTTCATAATCTGCTTTCAGCATGTGTTGCACTAATTTTAAGTTTGGTTCTTTACATGTTCCATTTATGATCTAAAGGGAAGTAACTAAATTTTCAAATTTCTGTTTTCTTAAATAACAATTATCTAATCTCTTCCACTCCTACAGGTGGGGGAATCTTTGGTTTAGTGAGCAAGAAGAATCATTTTGGTAGGAACCCCGTTGTGATGCTAGGCATCATTGTGCATTTCATAGCTTTCTATTTAATTTTTTTCAACATACCAAATAATGCTCCTATTGCTCCTATGGAAGGAACAGATGATATTGCTTATATGATTCCAAGGTATGTAAGATTTTTCCTTTTTCATTGGCGGGATAGAGGAGGGGGAAAGCTCTTTTCTTCTAAAACAACATTGGGCCCAGTCAGTTTAACTGCAGCCCACAGCCTCAGCCTTACACCGTTGTCCTGATTTTCAAGACATTTCAATGCTTATTATCAATGTCTGCTCGATCTGCCTGGAGCCAGAGCCTCTCTCCCACAGCTCCTTGTTAGGAGAGAAATTTAGGGAGCTTCCTCATCTCGTCCTGCAACCTTCTGTTGGGGTGTATTTTTTTCCAGTTTGTGTGTAAACGTAGTGGTGTCAGCTTATTCAGACATAACTGCTAATTGCTCAAAACTGCTAGTTTAATGTGTTTGTGACTGTGCAGATGATTATTTTCCAAACTGTAATATTTGCAGCGTGTACAGTTTGCTGTGGTATGAATGGGTCTGTCTTTCTCTGCAGTTTTTATGAGCTCACTGTGCGAGTCTTAGCTTTACTTTGTTGCCTTGCGGGCTTCATGGCTGCAAGCACCAGGAGTTCTTTTAGCAGCTGTAATTCCATAAAGAAGTAACTGCAGGTACTGTTAGCAGAAGTCTTAACCTTCCAGGGCTCAAAACCCAATAAAACTATTCTTTCTGCCAGACAAATTTGATGGTTCTTTTCCATTGAAATTTCAAGTATGATAACTGTCTTCTCTATTCCCGAACAAGTCTGACAACAGGAGTTCATGGGGTAGAGCATTCGTTCAATCAATAGCTGTGTTAGACTGTTTGGGAAAAATTATAAATCCAATTCTTCTTTCTTCCTTAGCAAGGAGGTGGCTATTTTATGCAGCTTTCTGTTGGGCTTGGGAGACAGCTGCTTTAACACACAACTCCTCAGTATTTTGGGATTTCTTTATTCAGAAGATAGCGCTCCTGCCTTTGCCATCTTTAAGTTTGTTCAGGTATTTATCTTAAACAGTTTTGGGCTGTATGTTTACTGATATATTATTAAAATACTACTTTTGCTCAAGAAAAATAATTCTCTGGTTCCTGCAAGGGATGCCAACTTGTTTTTTAATTACTGTGTTTCTTAGGAGGAAAAGAAGCTTTTAGGTAGCATTAGCTAAATTCTTCATCTTGGTGTAAATGATTCATGAGTGAGAGTTGAATAATGTGTTATTCAGGGAGGGTAGATGTTGATCTGATTTCAAGTCAAAAGGCAAGTACAGATAAGCACCTTTTTGGGGCAGTGTTTACCAAATTTGTAAAGAGTTCCTTAAATAGTGGTTGAAGACCTTGCAGATTTTGTGCTGTGTTGCAGTGAGTTGCCAATACGTAGACATAAGAATTAAGTTATGATTTATCTTTTTTCAACTTATCGTAATCCTTAAATATATTTCTGTGATTTGTGGAGCAGAGTTTGAGGGTTGTCTAGTTCAATAGATCACAGCTGCTTGCTTAATCATTTCCATTGATATATATGCAGTGCTCCATTTTATTTCTTGATGTGTAGTAAGTTGAGATAGCATAAAGAATTTTTATATTCAGTATCTATGTGAGGATTGATGAATATTTTATCTTTAAAAAGAATTGATTGCAAGTAAGCAATGATACATGTCAGAGCTCCTAACTATTTTGATACAGAATCATTTGTGATGTTGTAAAACTGATAAAAGCTTTTCTACATTTTTGTCTTAAATTCCACTCGTGCTTTGGCTGTGTTGTTTCCAGACTGTTTTTTAAATACCAGAAGAATTCTTGCATTTGTGATGTGATAAACACTTCTGAGTGTAGGCGTTCATTTTCGACAGTGAATGTTATTTAAAAACAAGTAAAAAATAAATCTGTTATGTGTAATGTCAAGACACCTGTTAGAATATGAAAAAAAAAAGTTTAAGTGGTACATTTACCAAAGAAACGTACTCTCAAGACATCTATAAATTACATGTATGTCAGTGATAATCCTGTGTGCTAATGCCAGGCTGTATAATTCCAGTGCTCATTTTTTGCCTTTATTTTTTTCTTCCCTCTCAGTCCATCTGTGCTGCAGTCGCCTATTTCTACAGCAACTACTTCCTCCTGCAGTGGCAGCTCCTGATCATGGTGGTTGTTGGGTTCTTTGGGACCGTTACCTTCTTTGTGGTGGAGTGGGAAGCAGCAGCCTTCGTTGCCCGGGGCTCTGACTACAGCAGCATTTGATGCCGTGACTAGCCCAGTGCAAGGGAAAATACAGGCACATTTACTGTGAACTGATGTGAGAAGGTGAAAAGATGGGGATGCTGAGGCTGAAATGAAGGAATCCACTGCTGAATCACTGTCAGTGTAGCTGATGTGATATCTAACTGTGATAACGAGCCCTGGAGAAAAATGCCAAAAATGTAAAGGGTTTTTTTTTTTTCTTGCTTTAATCAACTGAGTGTGAGGTGTGCAGGTTCTCAAACATCAGATGTTAGAAATGAGAGGCAATAGTGATCAGCGCGTTGAAGAACTTTGTTCTGAGACATCCCTTTCTGAATAACTACCTAATATCACTCTGTCCTGCACTACAGAAATCACAGTTTTGTTTCATCTAAATTATTTTATCTGAGTTTTAATTCTACAGATACTTAAATTCTTGTATGGAATGCGTGATATTTTAAGGTATGTTCTGTTTTGTGTGTCTACTTGACTGGCGATTCATGCTATCGACTTTTTCAACAATTAGATGCACCAGAATATTTCTGTTGAAAATAATGTTGCCTTATTTGCATTTTTTTAAAAGAATTTTCTGTAGTGTGATGTAATAGATTTTTTACTGGAATTTAAGTAAATACCCCCCTATCCTTTTTAAGGACATAATCCTCATATCTGTGGAGCATTGACAGTTGACAAGGATACGGATCTTTTGGAGTAGCAGTCACCATTTTTCAAAATTGAGCTGTTTTGGGATGGATGCTTTATCTTTCTTTGTGTAGTACTATATAAAGGACCATGAGATATGGTTTCCCTCCTGAAAGCACTTATGCTCACAGAGCATTCTGAGTTCACTGAAATTCTCATCTGCTTTTATAGTTTAATGGCAGAGTGATGACAACTTCTGTTAGATTTACTTGTTGTTGAAATTATTCTGTGATGGGAACATTTTCTACAATACCTTCCTATCCTCTGAATAAGAATATGATCTAGGAAAATAATCTTGCAGTATTTATCCTACTGCATAGTCCAAAAATACCTGAAAAGGTTGACATAGGGTTTTTTTTCCTGTATGTTTTGGGAAGATGCTCTGTATGCTTATTCTGACAAATGCAAAAACAAGGCTAATGCCATAGCAACTAAGGTTTTAAATCCAAACTGTTACAGATGATCATAACATAGGCAACAAATGCAGCCCACCTTGGCTTCTATTTATCTGCTTGAATTTTTAGTAGTTGCACTTAACGTTTCTGTCGTGTTGACAAACAAGATGCAACTGAGCGCGGATACAGCACAGTGAGAAAGATTTTATTTATTTCAAGGCACGCCACGTGGCTGTTAGACAAGTACTGTCTGTCAGCCTCCTTAGGCACAAGCAGAATGTTCATGTCTTCTTTTTTTAAAGACAGGTCAGAGAGTCAACTCCGAGAACATGCTGGTAGCTGCTGCATGTCACAACTACACGGATGTAGCAAAGGTTAAACTTGAAGAGGGGCCTACGGGATCTGCTGTGGCTTCTGCTGTCAGCTTTGCTCTCGCAGGGCAAGTAACGCAGCTCTCTTGAGGCAAGTCCCTGTCTGTGCACAATAAAACAGCAGCGGAGCATTGTTTGGAGGCAGAGAAAAATGAGTTTTGAATTCACGCCAGGTTTTTGCTGTGAGGCCAGTGTGGGATTAATTGGAAGATGAGAGGGCACCCGAACAGTTGGCAAGTAAAGAAATTAGTGGAGTCGGGAAAGCCTCTCTGTATTCCAGGTGATTAAATAAGTGATGGGGAAGGAGAGTGAGTTGGAGAAAGATGCAAAAGAGCAGAGTTGTTGTAACCATTGTAACTTGCCAGCAAAGTGAAAAAGCAGTCGTTATGGAATTCAGTCGATACATGTGGTTAATGTGACTGGCTGCATTTTAATATCTCTTAAACAGTTTCTGTCTTGTAACTTGAAATATACTATTTTTATATATAGTATGCTGCAAAAGGTATAGATGACAATATGCTTTCAGTGATTAAATTTCTCTTGTTGGATACTTAGAAGTGCTTTCTGTTAAGTACCAAAAGGGATAAAGAGCTTTTCTTAGGGAATTATTGACTTCAGTCCTCAAACTATCTGTGGGATCTGCTCTCCTCTACATATCCATGAGAGAAGACAGACTGCAAGTCCACAAGGGACAATTTTGACTTGTAGTATGTGGAAGACAAAATGATTCTCAGGTCTTAGGGCAATGAGCAACTTACAGGTGCATTTAATATAATGCAGTTAAATTTTAGCTAGGCAATGGTTCTCATGAGGTTGCTTTTAAAACTGATCCCTTTTAATGAACTTCTGTGTTGTTCATCTGGGATATGAGAATTATAGAGACTATTTTAATAAAAGCTTTAAAAAATATTCTCGAAATGTGCTTTCAGCAAGGCTTTTGAACTGCCTTTCAGGGGTGCTAATGAAGTAGGGTTTGTGCATGTGCAGCACCTCTGAGTCAGATGTTTTGCTTTTATTTTTTTCTTTTTTTTTCTCCTTCTCCCCTCTCTGTTCTGCTTGGTCTGACTCACTATCAGACAATGAAAAAGGCCATTCATAACTATTTATTGGGTCATTAGAGAGAAATGTTCCTGCTTTGTGACAGGTTTTACAAGAAATTCACATTTTCTTCAAATGTGCCTCATGGATGGCCACTTTTTTAAAACTATTAACTGTATTATTTCTAACATTGGATCTTTAGAAACATAGAAAATCTCAATTATTCAAGCATTCTATGACATGTGATTACTTTTAACTTGGCCGTATTTGGTACATCAGGAGATGAAAAATGGATCCAGCTGCAGACAGCAGCCCCATCTGTCAGTTTTGGTGCAGCAGTGTAGAGTGATAACAGTGACATCCGTTTATGATTCTATCTCGGCATCTTTTTATCAGCATATACAGCCCCAGTGACTGCACCATTCATCTCATCTCCCTTGGCATTTCACCCATTTCACATTAATCTGAGCTGGAAGCTCAGATTTTTTTTTTTTTTTTTAGGTTTCATTTTCAGTGGAATTTGGAAAGAAACTTTTGCTCTATATGTTGTATTGTGGTTTTGGTTTACATTGGGAGTTTATCAGCAAAATTGTACATTATGGTGCTTTGTTTAATTAAAGGAAAGCTGTCTTTCTTTTGTTTTTGCTTCCTTATCCTTTTATGTTGTCAGTAAGGTTTCCTATCCTGATATCACATCCCAAGGTTTTTCACACAAGTACTGAAGAGGAAATGAAAACAGATATTCCTGACATTTAAGTGCTAAAGAAACTGTTTAAAATTAATCTTTCATACATTTCGTAAGCATATGATCTTATATGGACCCAGCTTGGCAGGTGGTTTTCTTTCTGAGATAACATCAAAATGTATGCAAAGAGAAAATTTCAGAATTTCTCTTAACTTGGTCATAATGTAGTGATAGACTTTTTTTTTTTTTTAAGTACTGTCTAGGTTAGAAAGCTGAGATAAAGAGCAGAACCACTTAGAAAATACTGCTTATCTTGTAAATTGTTTTTCCACTACTGGAATTCTTGTGGCTTCACTCAAGCTAATTGTACATGAGAACTAGTTAATACCATGTTTTTCATGTCCTGCATTAGGCTTTCCAACATGCTTGCAGAAACACATTTAAAAAAAAGAAAATAATTTAAAGGTGAAGATGAGTCAAGACGTTACCCACTTAATAAGATACTTGACATTCTGCTGTGACCGCGTTGGAGAGAAGCAGCGCTGAGACTCTTGGCTGTTGTGGTTTCCATGGATAAATTGAGAGGGATGTTTGATTAGCTTAACTCCAGATCTGGTGTTAGTGCCACAGAGAAAGCATTAACGAGCAGAGAGTGGAAGAAACGGCCTGGGAGAGCAATACGAGCAATTTGGAACTGGGCACACAGCTTCGCTGCAGGCAAGTGAAGGGAGAGCTAAGCTCAACTCAGCTGAGCTTAGGCATTAGTTGGTGCTGGCATTGACTCAATTACTATTTGTTTCATATTTTCTCTACTGTCTTCATTATTATTTCTGTCATTGACAAGCACTCTCCTAAACTATTTCCTCTCTTTTATTTGCAACTTGATGTTGTGCAAGGTCTAGTTTAAACTGGTTTAAACCTTTTTTTTTTTAATGCTAATAAAAGGTATATTTGGGTTAGAACTGGGGTATGTTAGTTGTAAACCTCTTATTATCCAAAATTATTATCCTAAAATGAAAACATTGATTTGGAGTGAATGTACAGAGTGAAAACATTCTCTATTTCTTTCTATTGTCACAGCCATGCAAATAAAAGTGAATCACAGCCAGTGTTTTTGCTAATACGCTTGTTAAGTTGTCAAATTGCTCTTGTCACTGTTTTAAACCTTGTCCTCGTGCCAGGGGCTTTGCAGAAAGGAAACAAATAGTCTTGGCTGGTGGATCTTTTAAGTGCTTTGTGTCACCTCTAAGCACCTGCTTAGGAAAATGTGTGTTTTGTTTAGCACTAAACAGCCCTTTTGAGCCCCTTAATTCTTCTCATGGTCTAGACCAGTGAGATGCCTTAAGGACATGGGTGGTCACTTTTAGTCTTGTCCCTTCCTGTGCTCCACTGGAGAGTTCATCTCATGAAAACTGGCCCTGCTGTAGAAAGACCCCAATCCCTTTTTCACTGTGTTGCTTCTAACCATTTTCTAGCGTGTTGGTCCATCTTCCAGGTTCCTGACAAGTTCACGTGTTTTCTTCCTGATTAACTTCATGTGCTGCATGTCTGATGGTCCCTTGTAAAATTGACCGGACTTAGATGTGATAGATGGTTACTTTGGATTCTGTTTATCTCAAATGTGAGTGAGGAGGGCTGCTGTTCAATCAGAAACTAGGCAAGTAAAATACATGAGTAAAACAAGTTGTATTTTGCTGTTGTAGCTGGAGGACCTGCAGGGAGCAGAGGATTTGATGAGAGAGGAGTGCAGAGATGAACGTGCCAAAGGAAGGTGTGACGTGCTCCGTGCCAGGAGGGCAGCTCAAGGAACTGCTGCGTTTTCCGTGAAGATCCTGTAATCTGCAGGATCTTTTGAAACCTGCTCTAGTTCTACTAGTGTGAAGATGGGACAGCCTTAGTATTCTGGTTTCTAAGGTATAGAATCTATACTCAATAGCTGATTTTAAAATCTTTTATACAAGGGGATATGAAAGAATTGGTTTTCTCTACACAAAACCCTTTGAGTCTTGGGATAAAAGGACATTTTGGCGTTTGCATTTCAAAGTTATGTCATGAAGGGAAGAAAATGGAAAGGAGGTGTGTGCCTCAAATGTAAAATGATTCATTCTGCCCTATTAAAGGGAAACTGCTGTTTGTTAAGGTCACTTACAGAAATTAGCTTCAGTTAAGCACCCTGACTAAAAGCAATAGCTGCTGCCTATTGCCAGAGCCACTCATCTTGTGCTAATGTTTGACCTGCAGAGTTTGTTGCCATTATTAATCTTTGTAGAAGCACAATTACACAGATAATAACCTGGTTAAAGGAGCCATACTATCATACATTGCTATTTCGTTCATGCTAGCAGAGGTTTAAGGCTGATAGAGTCTTTCTTAAGTGCTGAGTGATTGTCCTGGTGAAATTAAATGTGTATTTCCTCTACAGCAGTGCAAACAGGACTCTGTAACATAGATCGTTTGAGGAGTCCACTTGAATCTGAATTAGTGGGACCTACCCATTTTCTAGAAGGCTGCTAATTTACTGATTTTACTCCTGATAAAAAGGTATGATTTTTAAGAGCAAATCTAATAGCTGGACCTGTGTTCTGCTGTCAATATTTTGCTTTTGTCCTAAGCGTTGCCACTTCAGTGCTTAAGAGCTCATTTCTTAGAAGTGGTCAGAACGATTACTTTGTAATAGCTCGCAGGGAGATTGCTTGCATGAAGCATTTGGTGATGTGGTTGTTAAAGAGGCAGAGCTCAAGCCTAGGCTTTTCTCTGGGTTTTGGCCAGGGAAGTGGAGATAGATAGATGAAGAAACATGCATTTTATTTCTATGGAAAGCCAAGCTCCAGTAGGGTACTACTCATTTGCTAAAGCTTTAGGAATGTGGTGGATGTTACTTTTATCACTCCTTTAAAAACCCTGAGGAAGCCCAGGGCTGTGTGTTATCCTAAAGAATATCTATATCTGATCTGCATGAACACAGTCTTAGCTCAGCTTGGCACTGGGTAAGGGGAAAAAATCCAACTGCTGGTACTCCCATTAGGTTGTTTTCTCCTGGGTGTTGTTCAGGGTGTTGGTGACCCAGCCTCGCAACTGGGTTGAACTAGTGCCATTGGTGGCAGCGGAGTGAGTACAGTGGAACCAGTGATGCTTTTTGCTGGCTGCTCAGGTTGCTTGGCTGCTAGGTGCCAACACGGCTGTGATGACCATTTAGGAGCTGCTAGTCCTAAAGAAAATACTGCAGGAGTGAGACCGGAACAAGAGGGAAGCATTCCAGCATTCACATTTACATGCCATCCTTCCCTCCTTTCAGCATGAAATAGAGCAGCAACCACAGGTTGATCTCAATGATATTTGTGCATAATTATAGTAATTATGCTTCATAAGAGCCTAATCCTGCAGGCTCTGCGGTGTGGCAGCGGGATGGGAAGAGGTGCCCGGCGCAGCTGGTGGCAGAGGACAGAGCTCGGTGTCTCGGTGGGTGCTCATCCAAGTCATCGTGGAGCGCCGCTGTTGGGCTTCGTGCTGGCATTTGATACACCCCCAAAAAGGCCTGGGAGGGAAGGCCAGGGCAGCGTGTGCACGTGGAAATAATTAGATTTAGGCTTACCAGCTAATAAAAGTACTTTATTTTACATTCTGCAGCAAACAAATAAAGCAGCAGTGCCAGGGAGCGGGAGGAGAGGACGAGCTGCTGCAGCACTGGAAACCGCCTGTTCGGAAGCTTGTGGCACTGTATGTAGTGAAGGTACCTGCTGGGTTTTGCTGCAGAGGCCCCCGTGGCCTCCACCAAGGTGTGCAGAGAGGCTTTTCTCCCCACTGCCAGCGGGAGGCCACATTCCCATTGCCATGCCTCCGGCCTTCCTGCTGACGTACCGCCTTGATCTTGCACCCTGTGAGCTTGTCTGTGGATTGCTGGGCTCTGCATGACGCAGGCTGCCGTGGAGGACCTGTCCTCTTGGCTTGTTTGGCTGCTGGGGACCTGCCCCTGTGTCACTGCGGGCACCGCTCGCCCTGGAGAGCCTCCACGGTGGCTGTGCTCCCCAGCGCTCAGTAGCTCAGCCACAGCCTTGTAACCACATGCACTTGCTAAACCCCTCAGCGTTTGCCACGGAGCGACTCCGGCTCAATAGACACATTCCCATGGCTCCCACAAAGCTTTGGATAACCACACGTTGTTTCTTAGCCAGCAGGAGCAAATTTCCACCAGGAGACTGAGGTTTCACTTGTTTTTCATGACCAGACTGGGGAAGGGATTCCTGGGATGCTGCTTCTGCTTAGGCAATTTTACACACTCCAGTGTGAATTCTTGAAAAAAAAAAACCCTGTCTGATTCTGTTTTCCAGGTGTAGTTTGCCTCCCGTGCTCGTCTGGAGGCACTGCAGGATGAAAGGAAAAGATCTGGATTCATGAGGGAGCAGAGCCTTGGCTGCACAGGTGGAGTGTGGTCATTAACAAGTGAGGAGAAGCAGAGACACCAGAGTAAGGACATGATGAGCAAGAGAACAGAAGCAAAACACAGGGATTTTTGGAGGTTTCTTTTTTTATTAATGCAATAGTGAGTTATGAAATGATGCATTACATGGAGTAGCAATGATGCGAGATGAGCAGAGCTCCTTGTCCAGGGAGATCAGCCCCTCTTTCAGCAAGGACAGTCACACCTGTACCCAGTGCAGGAAAAGTCCTGTGTCTGTGCATTGGCTTTTGAGCAGTGCACGGTGACATACATTGCTTTTATTCTTTGCATGTGTGTGCATGTGTCATTTCATTTTGGAGTGAAGGATAATGCTGTGCCACTTAAATCTTTTTGCCTGTTAAAGTCTTGCAGCATTAGGGCATTTGGCTAAGCAGAAAAAAACTTGGAGTTCCCTAGTAAATTATGAGCGAAGGAAAGTACAACATGGTGGTCAGGAACGTGGCGTTCTCCAGTGTTTAGTGAGACTCTTCTGTTCTTGAGTCACTAACTGAAACTCCAAAATTAACTTGTTTTTTTCTCTAGTTGATTAAGAGACTTAAAATATCAATAGTACTTAGATGCAGAGACCGTTCAGTGTTTTCTACTGCAAAGTACTGCAGTGCAAGGCTTCATTTGCATCTCCTGTGCTAACAAATTCCTCCCCCCACAAACTTCAACGGAGGATAAATACCACAAAACAGGACAACTTTGAGACAAGGTGAAATGATTTGCCCAAGGCTTCCGACGTTGCTGCTGGCGGAGCTAGGCTTAGCATTCATGTTGCTCTCAGCTAATCCAGTGTGTAAACCTTCAGGCAGCCGAGCTATCCTGGGAGGCTGCTGCCTCCATAAATAGCTTTTACCCTGGGCTACAAATGCTTTTCTAGAATCCAAACAAGCCACCTAGTCTGAGTCTGAGGGTCACCAGTGGCTGGTGTTGTGCCTTTATGGGAGGGGTGCAGGTGAGCGAGGCCTCGGGCACTCGCTGCTTCGCACACCCGCTCCGAGCACCGCGGTATCGAGTGCCACGGCGGCTGCTTCGCCGTCACCCCGGGCCCTGCTGGGCTTAGGGAGGATGGAAAGGACGTGTGTTTGGAGCAGGCAGAAATGCACCATGTCTGTCTCGCAGCTTTATGGCTAAACACCTTGCAAATCTGCTTCCGAGTGTTGCAAAGCCAGATTTGGGGGCTGGTGCCTTGGCACAGGCGCTCTTGATGCTCTGCTTGTACATAAGTAGCGTGGTTGCTGTCGGATGTTTCACTCTGCAGAAGCCTTGGTCTGAGCTGGTCACCGAGGACGAAGGAGGCAGAATCCCACCAAAGAGCAGCCCAGAAACATGAGAACTCTAAACTCTCCAGTCTCCCAACGAAGGCCGAGCCCTCGCAGCGCCGCAGAGGGAGCTGTGCCGCCGCAGCCGCCCCGCTGCTCTGCACCAAGCCCCTGCCAAGGTGCCCTTCCCTACAGCTGCCTCTCGGTTAATCCAGCTCAGGTCAGCTCCCGACAAGCCCCTGCCTTGTAACCCAAGGAGGTTACCAGCCAGCAGAGTCTCAAAATGCATCTTTAATCAAAATGAGAAAAAAAAAAAGCAGTGTTGGGGTAGGAGTGAATGTAATTTCATTTCTTTCCTCCCCTGTTTCCCTCCTTTGTCTGTAGCAGCTTCTTCGGCAGAGCCGTGGGCTTGGCTGGGAGGTGAGGGGCACTGAGGAGCGCTAAAGGGTGCGTAATTTTAATTAGCCACTGTATGTGCAGCCCTTCAAGTGTGTAAAACCCTGATAGACCAAGTTGTTGTAGTTAATGAGCACAGAAACAGCAGAAGGGCTCTCAGGCCTGATGGTGGGGGATTGTAATCAAATTTTGAGCTAGCAGAAACCAGTGATGAGTTTCAGGGAGGACAGGTAGCGTCGTGTGTTTGCAGGCGTCATGTCGTGTGGGTTTGTCCAACACCCTTCTGGAGCAGCCGGAACACGATGCTCTTGGACACGGGCAATGGGATGACGCTGCTAAACCTGAGCCCTTCTAGTGCTGTCCCTGTGTTCACCTGTTGTGTCAATAATTGTAATGGCCCTAATTAAAGAAAGAGCTTGGCACTGCTTGGTGGAAAATGGCTTGAGTTTATATCTCTACTTTTGGTGTGTTCAAGGTGCCTCTGGTTATCCATCCCCTTTGCAGAGTTCCTCTAGATGAGTGTGTAGAAACGAGCAGGGGTGCTCTGGAAGGTGAGGGAGCCTTTTCTATCAGGTTACAGCTGGCAACACCCTCACAAACGTGGCAGCATCCATCCCCAAGCGTCACTATGCCCGAAAAGGACCTGTTGCCACAGCACAGTGGCAGCCCACAGGGGAACTAGCTGTCTCCTGCAAGGGCTCGTGTGTGTAGCAGCATTTGCTAGTGGGGTTTATTGCTCTGTCGGGCACGTCCAGCTGCTGACCTGCATTAGGCTCCCCTGTTATCTAGTGGAGAGAGACAATTCCAGTCTCTGTAATTAATGAGTCTCTCCTGCCAGGGTCTTGGGTGAAGCATCAGCACAGGAAATTGGCTGGGCTAAGTGGTGTCTGCGCCTGCATCCCGGCTCTAAAGGTAGGACTTAGTCAGCAGAGATGAATTGCAGCTCGGCTGCCGAATTCATTTTTCATTCTCAGATCTGCGGCAGGCACTAGAGCTCCCTTCTGTGCAGCCTGAGCTGCCCATTTTCTGTGGCCTCCCTCTGCCCAGGGCCTCGTTTGCTGCCAGGATCCCCTGTGCCGCTGTGGAAAGCAGAATAAGGCTCGTTGATCCGTGTCCGTGGGGTAGCTTATGCTTTAGGCTTGTAATGACATTCATGAACCAGGCAATCCAACACCTTTCCCCGCTCCCCCATCCTCCCTCGGGAAGGAAAGGTAACAAGACCAGTGATTAATTCTTGGAGAGCAAACGGGCTGTTCGCAGGCAACGCGACAGCTCTGATTTGACCTGGGCTCTCGCTAATGCGAATGGATCGTGCTGGACACGGGCTCTGAGCTGCCATCAGGCTCCCAGGCATTCCAAGCTACCTGGCACAGTGACAGTGTTTAAGAGCAGAGCCAATTTATTTAGCTTGTAGTGAAGCGTAAGATTAAATATGCAGCAGGCTGTTTATTGTTTTAGAGCTGTTTCTTTCCTCCTTATTGCTCTGAGCTGCTGAGTAAACTCCTTTCTCTCCGAAAAGCTGACGGTCACAACTGCTGAGTGTGGCTTTGCAGAGGCGAAGATCCCAGCAGCTCCAGGCGTCCATGGGGCAGCTCTGGCACATCTGGATCTGTGACCAGGAGATGAGCGCGAGTCCTTCCCCAGACAGATGAGACCCTGAACCTGAAGCGGGCGCATCGGAGAGTGAGGAGGGACAGACACGGATGTACGAGGAAAACTGAGTCAGGAGGCGTGAGGAAAAGCTTGGCTGAAGGATCTGCCCTTGAGCTAAGACTACTCCAGGCCCCCAGGCTCCTCACATGTACTGGTCATATAGAGCCTGCAGCTGCAGTCAGCCTGGCCTAGAAGGACCCAAAGCATCAGAAGGGTGAGTGTGCTGAGCAGGTCGGAGCTCAGCCGGGGTGCCTGCCCCTAGGCAGGACGGTCCCGGATGCCCCTGGCTCTGTAGGGACCCAGCTTCAGAAGAAACATTTGCTTCCAAACGGTGACTGGCATCAAACTTGTCATTCAGAGCTTCTCCCCGCAGATACTGACACTCAATTATTGCATCCTTTGTACAAACCCAGAGGCCGGCCAATTCCTAATTGCTGTCATTGGAGTTAATTGTGAAACCTTTTTCTAAGGCTGGCTGCTGTTGTATAGCGTGGATGTATCACAGGAGCAGCACGAGCACCACATAAACGACTGCTTAGTTCAATTCCAAATTCATTGGAACAGTGTCTGTAGAGTTTCTTGTGCAACCTGGGCCCAGGGCTGGCTGGGGTTTTTTGAAAGCTATTGCAATACAAATAATTACGTTAATTCAAGATGGCAAGTCCTGTTGTGCAAAGCCGTGCCATGGAGCGGTGGGTGGTTTTGTTTGGGGAAATAACTGTGTTTTGGCTTTGCAGCACTTGGAGGTGATGGGTTGCTGTACAGAGGGGGAGCTATGCCCTGACAGAGAGCAAAGGGGCTTGTAGATCAGCAGGAAAATCCAAAATTTCTCTACAGAGAAATTGCAGCTGATGATAACTGCTGGCAGAGAAAAATCAGGAAGCTGCCTAGCTGGGGTCTCTGCTTTATTTACACTTGCAGTGTTTGCTTTGGAAGGGAGCAGGGGGAAACTGCATTAGCTGGCTGGCCAGCACAGCGTTGCCCGCAGGCTGGGAGCTGAGCCAAGTTACTAGATAGCCCGAGACAGCCCTTGTGCCATGTGAACAGAGGAGATGAACGACTGGCGCTACCTTCCAGGTCCCAAGGCTGCTCCAGGAGGTCCCCCGGGGCATCCTGACGGCAGGGAGGCTGTTTTGGGGCTGCCTTTCCCTCTTCAGCACTGAGTGCTCTCCCAGGATGTGGGCCGGGGCAGAGCAGTCGGAGCTGGCAGCGTCCACCCCGTGCAGCCACGCCGTGCTGCTTGAGAATGAAATCAGTGCAATTGCACGGGGCAATTTTGTTCCCTAGCAGCAAAGAGTAACAGCCAAGAGTGGTGCGTGTAAAGAAAGCAAACAAAAGCTCCCGCCTAGACCTACGGACTCAGAGTGATAAGCACGAGTTACCTCCCTGCTCTCTTCTCATTCCTTTACTTTCCCTGTTTTTCTCCTGCCTCCCTCATCACTGATCTCCTTTTTCTTTGCTCCTCCTTTATTTCCTCTGTAGCTACTGCTTGGTAGGTAGCTGTAGTCACATTTGTCTCTATAAAAGCCAGCAGTGTCACAGTATAGACATAGAGTAGTGTCCAAATTCCTAATCCTGTCACTTTTGCGGGCTTGGCCAAGTGGCTTTGGCAGAGCAATTTCCCTCCCTGAAAGAAGGGAACACTGCTAAAACAGTCCACTTGGAAGGGTAGCATGAAGAATGCTTGGTGGATTCACCTACTGACTTTGAGGAAAAACATTTGAAAAATGAATAATAATTCAAATATGCTGGCCAGCAACTTACTAGGGCACAGCAACTCTTTGGGCTGTGAGGGTAGCTGGGGAGCACTTGCCCTCTCCCCAGAAGCTGAGCAGGGAGATTGGCCTTTCGGTTAAACCCTTAGGCACTACAAAAAGGACAATTTTACCATGACCTTTCTGGAAATGCAGAACTGTGAAAACAACGGGGAGCAGCTGGGCTCCTAGGCCCGGCTGCAAAAGCAAGTTTAGTGCTCAGAAAAGGTCTGTATCACTGAATCACAGCGCTGAAATAATGTGCGACGTGGGCTCCTCTATTGCTCCCTCCTTAAAATTTCTTCTGTACTGGATGCCTGGCTCCGGAGGTTCTTGTATTTGCTATTGCTGACATCTCTATCTCCGTTGTTTTTGGACTGGGAGGCAGGGAGGCCTGAAGCAACTTCTGATGGCATCTGGGCAGCTCTGCCAATTGGCAGAAAGGGAAGCAGCAATTTCCTGAGTCCCTTGAGGAGTAAAGATGCTGCATTTATTCAAACAAGCAGAGGTTTGAACCTGTTCATGCATGAGAAGGGAAGTGCGTTTTGCAGAAGTAGCTTTTCCTGGCGTTGCAGTTCATCTTGTTAATAAATCTCTTGTAACACCTCCCCGCAGAGCCCCTCAGGAAATCAGCTAACCGGGAGAAAGTCGAGACCAGAGCTAAGCCTCCTAATCCATTATCAGCAAATGCAATCAGCCTCTCCATCTGCTATCAAAGGCCCCTGCGATCTGACAGCTTGGGCGCACTTCAGAGCCAGCAATCAGCCGGCTGTGCGCACAGATGCTTGGTCACCACCACGCTCATCGCTGCCTCTCTCCGTTCAGGCCAGTATCCTCTTAGATTAGAGGCAAATTCTGCACCAGGTGAGGCGTTTATGCGCTGCTGTTGCATAGGAGGTTTCCTTCCAGCCCTCCCAGTTTGAGCTCCGGCCGTGTCCCAGTGCAGCGGTGAGTGGCCCGCAACGCTGGCTGTGCGTGGGCAGCCTCCAGCCTGCGTGGCCTCAACATGTCCTGCATGGATCTGTGTCCTTGAAGAGAAATGACACGTTGTTAGTCCATGTTCCCTTTCTGCCAGGTCTAGGAGTCCAGCTGGGAGCTGGTATTTTGGGAGGAAGGATGGGTCTTGCATGCCTGGAGGCCGCCCGTGGGATGCTGTGACTGGTGTGTGTGGCGCCAGCTGATGTGGGCTCCCAGCGAGCTGTGCCCATCTGCTCCGGCAGGACATGGCAGCCTTGGGAGCCCGCACAGGAGCAGCAGGACCGTGGGCACCTAGAACATCTAGCGGTTCTGGTTTAGTGTCCCAAGCAGAGGGTGGTCAACTTCCCGCTGCAGGGAGGTCTCCTTGGAGCCACCTCCTCCAGCGCAGTCTCCACACAACCCCCTTGGTGCTTCTCCCTCAGGTTTCCCCCAGATCCACCTTCCCTCTCACCTCTTCTCCTCCATCCCATCCACCGACCCTGTTCCTCCTGCCGTGGCCCTCCTGTTGTCGGCTGCTCCGGGACCTCCTCCCTCTCCGTGCTGAGAGAAGGGCTGGGAGCAGCCGACAACACGGAGCAACGACATGGAAGTGGCTCCCCCAGGCAAGCGTGGGGACGCGACGGGACCTGCCCGCAGCACCTCGAGCCCGCGGCCGAGGGACGGCAGCCTCTCGCCTGTGTGCAGCTCTTTCCACAGGGAAACGATTCCCCTTCCTTCCTCCTCCCGCCGCCGCTAGGACCAGGCTGTGGTTTCCAAGGAGACAGCGGCTCCCGCCCGGAGCAGCAGCAGGCCGGGCCGCGGGCAGCTTGGCAAGGCGCTAACGGGCAGCTTGGCAGGGCGCTAACGGGCAGCTTGGCAGGGCGCTAACGGCGCTAAAGGCCTCGCACGTCGCCCAGCGAGCGGCTCCGGAGCTGGCGGCTCCACGGCCCGTGTCGGGAATGGCGGAGGAATCGGCGCTCCACAGGGAGGCCGCAGCCGGCCGGAGCCTGCTGGCCACACGTGGGCCGGCGCCGTGCCGAACCTGCTGCTCCGGTCCCGCGGGAGCGCAGGCCACCGAGGCTGCCCGCTTTTCCACCAGAGGCCTTTCCAGAGGGATGGAAGCTGGGAACAAGGAGGGAAAACCAGCATCCCACCTGCACCCCGCCACCGACAGGCTCCCCTGGGAAGGGGCAGAGGGCTGGAGGAGCTTGGGTCAGGGCTCCTGCAGGACCCCATGCGATGTGAGTGCTTGGTGACAACCACATGGATTATTCAGAGCGATCAGCAGGGAGGATATTTCCCCCACAATTAGATGTGGGCTCCTGGGGCTTGATTTTCCCACCTGCTGGATGCGAGCGGCTCCAAGCAGGTGGCAGGAAGGGAAGGTCCTAAGCTCCCCAGGTCTCCCGGCTCCTCACATTGTTCTCCTTAGATTGCAAGTTGTTCTCCCCGCTGCCTTCTTGTGCTTCCCCCCAGCTCCCAGTGCTATTAACACCTCTAATTACAGCTGCCTATTGCTGCACTGCTGTTTAAGTGCCGCTGATCAAGGCAGCGAAGCCACCGAATCCAAGTGGACAGCATCTCCAGGCATCTCCATGCAGCCTCCCACAAAGCTGGGTCCTCCTCCTGGGTCCTGCAGAAAAGTAATGTCTAAAAAAAATACAGCAAAACAAACACCTTCTGATGAGGTGTAACAGAAATCCAAGAGCTCCCTTCGTCCACCTGGGTGCCTTCAGGCATCAGCATCTTGCAACAACATCCAGGTACCTCCCAGTACCCATCCGTGGTAGCTGCTGCCAGGCAAAGTGCCCCATTTCTTGCAGGATGCTGGCACGGAGACGCCAGGGTGTCCTAATTTCTCATCGTGTCTTGTTCCCGCTGCCAAGGACCTAGAAAGTTGGGTTAAAAAGTAGAAGTTTGAATAGTCTGAAGTATCAAATCTTGAAGTGCTTTCCCGTGTCACCTGTGCTCGCTGCCACCGGGACACCTGCACCAGCGGGCCCTGCAGCTCCCTGCGATGCCCCATGCAGCATGGCAGCCCCTGGCATTCCCGAAAGTGGGACATTCCAGGGGCAAGGCAACGCGCTCCCGACAGAGCCAGTCCCTGCCCCCTCGCAGTCAGCTTTTATTAATCCCTATATCCGCAACGTCTCCATTAATAACTGCGCTAGGGTCTGGCTGGTGAGCTGGCTAATGAGATTCCTTGCCTGCTGTTCCTGCTCTGCTGTGATTATGTTTGGAGGACAAAATTCGGAGTGGATTAATTAAACTGAAAAGCAAAAAATGGAGCTTGTTTGAATTATCTGCTGTTTTTTGGGAGACAAAGCGGTAATTGCAAGTGACTTGTTGCAGGTGCGTGGAGGGGGGGATGCTCTCTCCTCTGAGCAAGCAGAGAAGACAGATTATTTACTTATGTTGGAGGAGATTTATGAATCTTCACAAATGCTGTGTGCAGCCCCCATCACACCTCAGTTTGGTAACGCTGCTTCTCTCCGCTTGGATTTGGAAATGCAGAAAGGAAGAGCTCCTGGACAGCTTTGATGGGGATAAATGTGGGAACACGTGCTCTGCCAGGAGCCTGTTCCTCCCTTGCACCTAAATAAATGTAAAGGGTAAAAAAGGAAAACCACCAGCCCCAAGGAACTGCCTGGTCCCAGGTGGCCTTTCCCCTATGGCCAAAGGGATTTTAGTTTCAAATGGAAACAGGACTGGCTTTAAAGGGAGTTTTGCCTTCTCCTAACACAGCAGCTCATGACATCTGCTGCAGCTCCCATTCCCAGGCTTCTCTATAGAGAAAGCACAACAGACTGAGAGAAAAAAATAAAGAAAAAGACACCAGAGAATCATCTAATAATGCACAGTGTGATCAATGATTATCTGTCTCCATATTCCAATTGTGAAGGCTACTGAGGAGAAACAAGTGGAGCTGCCTGGGTGGAGGGGAGAAATTAATCTTTAAAGCCAATAAAGATGTAGGGCAGGGTAATTGCTTCAAGATTTAATGCTTTAGACTATTCAAACTTTGAGGTTTTAACTAAACCACCTAGGTGCTTGGCAGGGGGGGCAAGACATAATGAGAAGCGAGGATGCCCTGATGATTCCGTGCCAGCATCCTGCACGGAACGGGGCGCTTTGCCTGGCATCAGCCATCGTGGATGGGAACTAGGAGGCACCCAAGTGCTGCTGCAAGATGCTGATACCCAAAATCACTGGCTGTCCACACTGAGGTCTCCGGTTTCTTTTATATCTCATCAGAAAATGCTATTTTCTGAAGGCTGGATGTGAGAGTGGCTCCCACTACTGGGGAAACCCATCGGAACCCCTGAATTAAGAGTCTTCCATCTCCTCAACCTTGTCCCCTCCTGCCTGGCAGGTACCAGGTGTCATCCTGCTCTTCTCTGCTTTGCAATATTTATATGGGAAGGGAGCACATTTGCAGTGAGGTGGATCACGATGTGCTTATATTAGCAGCAGCAAAGCAAAGTCACTTTTAATTCTTGATTCCACCACTGTCTGACACGTTTCTCTGTCTCTGTGAATTTTCTATTCATCCATGTTTTTTCTGGGCTTGCACTAATAGAAATCGCCTTGTTGTTAAACTCAATTTCACTCTTGACTGGCCTGAAATATGCTTATTCCCTCCTAAAATAATAACAATAAAAATCTAAAATGATTTCCACTCATTGTACATGAAAAGCGAACATTTTTCTTTATACAGACTCTCAGGTTTAAATGTCTGAGGGTTTCAGAGGTTTATTTTTGTAATGGTCTAATTGCACAAACTCAGCCCATAGCCAGGGGCTTTCGGCCTGTTGCTTTGTGAATCTGAATAAGTTGGGAGGATAGGAGCTCTGTCCAGGAGCATCACACTCATTTGCTCTACATTGCTCTCTTTAATTTTTAATTGCTGCTCTTGTTTCCTCTGCATGTGTCTCCTTGCAGCAGGGCAGCCAGGAAACCTTTCTGCCGAACATGCGAGTCTGCCTTCTCCCTTTCTACCTTTTGCCTTTTTCCATGTGAAGACAGGGCCATTGCTGTTTTTAATTAACATTATATAAAAAATGTACCCATTTCTCTCTTCCTTTCACCCCAAATGAAAAATAAAGGAAGATTCAGCATCCCTTTTGCTCTCAAAATGCATCCTATTGGGAGCCTCATCCTCACCTCTGTTATTATCTGAACTGGGGCTGAGCTAGGGATCAAGGGAGGATATTTTCCTATCAAAAGAAGGTCCTTGTTTCCATCGGGCAGGACGATGTCGCTTGAGAGGGATGAAGAAGTTCCTGTGACTAAGTGGTCTGATGCCCAGAGCGCTTGGGCGCTGCAGCTCCTGCCATCAAATGATATTTCCTATCTCAAGGGCAACGCGGCGCGCGGGGAGAACTTGGGAAAGGAGCTCGTTGCAGCGTGGGGCCGCACTGTGATTCCCTCTGCTGCGGTGGTTATTTTTCCATGAAGACCCAGGAAGCAGCTCTGGAGCGGAGCGCAGGCTCCCAGACGAGACACGGGCAGCGCTGCGGCCCTGGGCAGGCGCTGACGATGCATCCTGGGCTGGCCCAGGGCTTTTAGAAGAGGCTCCCTCCCTAGGAGCATCCCTAGGTCAGGCAGGAGCTTGAGCTGGGGAGGAAAATTGGCTTCTTTTGTACCTGCACCTATTGGGTCGACCCACACCAGCTCTGCCTGCCCGGGCAGGGTGCTGGGCGCAAGGGTCATTCCCTGTTACCCAGAGCAGGGGGACGCTCCCAGAGGATGACGAAGGTCGAGCAGGACAGCAGTGACACCGCAGCAGTTCGAAGCAGCCTCCATCTGTTCCCTTGTCATGCCCGCTCCCATGGGACATGCCCTTCCTCCTCCTCCTCCTCCTCTTCCTTCTCCTCCTCCCTAAGGAGGCTCATCGCTGCCTCCGTGGGGTGCTGCGCCTCGCTAATGGGGCTCTCACGGGGTTATTAATGCCCTGATGGACAGTTGCCACTTAATGTGCTGCCTGGAGCCACAACACGGGGCTGTTAAACGGGCACTGCCAAGACGGGATTGATTCCAGTGTTCCTGCTGGCCGGCTGCACCGGAGCGAGCGGCACAGCCCCAGTGCCGGTGGTGGCACCGGCGGGGGACGCGGGCAGCCCCTTGTCCCGACCACTGGCACGCGGCCGGCAGCAATTTGGCTGCTCCGTTAAGCACTCCCTGTTGGACATTTGTGCCCATTAGGAAGTTTTCCAGATTCCCGTTGTCTGACGGAGCTAAAAGCAGGGGCTGAAGGAAACAGCTGCCCATCCAGCTACATCCAGAGCTCCCTCACTCAGACCTGCTGCGGCGGTGACTCTGGTTCCCTGCTGCCCGTGAAAAAAATCTGAGCACAAATCCTCGGTGTTCATGATCTCCCTGGAATAACTTGCTTATCCTTCCTGCTTCTCTTTGGCAAAATGTGCTGTTTCACAGCGAGGGGGAAAGTGCTGCTTCATGGACAATTCCCAGCCGGCAAGGAGCCTGCGCCGGGTGCCGTGGCAGCCGGTGCCACCTGGAGCTTGGCTGCCCTAAGTCACCCCTGATTTATGCCGGGGAGCTGGACATGGAGTCCGGGATCCGTGTGGATTTGGAGCTGTGCTATCACAGCAGCCATAATACAGCATCTTGTGCTCATCAGCCTGATGGGAAAATGCCGGAATTTGGCTCATCCAAAGGCGGCCTCCTTTCCCAGAGGACACTGGAGGCTTTTTGTGGTGCCAAGCTCGGCGAGGTGGCCAGCGGGGCCAGCACGGGCCCTTTTTGGGGTGTGCAGCAGTCCAGCCACGCAGCACAGGGCAGCTTGGCGGCTCAAAGCGGATGCAATTGGTGGGCAAATCCCTGTTTATTCCAGGAACGAGAGGCACCAGGACAACGGTTCCTCATGGCAGCATCCTGTGACAGCAAGCAGGACATTCCACAAGGGAAATAAAGCAGGTCACTGTGGCAGGAAGCCCCAAGCTGGTGTCACCAGAGCTGGGGGTTGCCCAGGGCCCGGCCTGACCCGCAGACCCCCCCTCTTCTCCCCGCTTTGTAAAGGGGCCACCCTGCTCCTCGGGTTCCCAAAGCAGAGCGGGGACCCCACTCCCTGCACTGGTGCCAGCCGGGGGTGCTCGTTTCACCTGTCACCCCTTGCTGCAAAACGCCCTCCCGGGACATCCTCTCTCGCCAGGACGGGTCCAGCTTTGCCCTCCCCATCCTGCGCCGTGGTGCCCGGACGCGACTGTCCTTCCTGACCGTCTTTCCCGCCGCGCTCTGCCCCGCACCTGCCTGAAGAGCAGCCTCCTGAATTACTCTTAAATTATGGGGAAGGGGAGGAAAGGGAAAGGGAAAAATAAATCGGAGCTGACCAACGAATCCCCCCCCCAAAACGGGGTCGGCGGCCGCTAGATGGCACGCGGGGCCCGGCGGAGCCGCGCAGGCTGCGCGGGGAGCGGAGCGCGGAGCGGGGCTAAGCGGAGCGGGGCTGCGGGGACTGCGCGCGGCGCTGCGCGCGGAGCGGAGCGTGGAGCTGCGCGGGGCTGCGGGGAGCGGGGCACGGGGCAGAGCGCGGAGCGGAGCGCGGAGCTGCGGGGAGCGGAGCACGGAGCAGAGCTCGGGGCTGCAGGGGCTGCAGAGGCTGCGCGCGGGGCTGCGCGGAGCGGAGAGCGGGGCTGCAGGGGCTGCGCGCGGGGCTGCGCGCGGAGCGG
>JAVCKT010019989.1:22949-33534 GCA_032273925.1 Rhynchotus rufescens | reverse complement strand
TCCTTTCCTTTCCTTTCCTTTCCTTTCCTTTCCTTTCCTTTCCTTTCCTTTCCTTTCCTTTCCTTTCCTTTCCTTCCTCTCCCTTTCTCCTCGTCAATATTTTAGTTCTTAGATTGTCGTCTTAACTTTATGCAAAACCTATCAAAAAAGGAGTTCCATGCCAGCTTGATACCGAAGAACATTTTAAAATACAATAAAGTGTCACGTAGAACACACACACACGGAAAGGAAAGGAAAAAAAAAGAATTGGGATCAGAATGAAAAGCAGAGTCACTCTTACACTGAAGAGCACATATGAAAACAAGTGGGGAGCGAAGAATGTAGAAACGCTGAGTATAATGTGATTATACCTAAGGTAATCACTTAAAATAAATGGCATAAAGTTTAAAGTAAATCGACCTAAATGGCCACGCTCATATAATTCAAAGATCATTGAGTAGATTATCTTCTCTTTAAAAAGCGCTTCCTGCGAAGGAGTTTGCTAAGACAGTGTGATCCTTCCAGTTTCTTAAGGCGATGCATCCACTGCCAAGAGATTTTCTTTTTATTATTAACAAATCAGTTTAGATAGGGGTCCGATAAGAAATGCAAATCCAGACATAGGGGTCGCTGCTTGGCCGAATTTTAACTACAGGCTGATTCTACAGGAACTGACTGAAGGATATGTTTGCAGAGAGGATATGTGAAGCTTTAACACTGACTCTAAAAAAATGAAGCCAGTGATTTTGATCTGCTCCAGATGTCCTAAGAGTGGATATTGCAGTGCTGGGAATCCGCACCAAATATCTGAGGGCACTGATGGTAATCAGCGCAACACATCAGCCAGGGGGGACTGGCAATTGTGATAACCTGCTGCAAATGTGCAGGGCTGGAGATGGCAGTGATAAACCGCTGAAAATGTCTTCAAATGGAGATGACAGAGATGTTGAAAGGAGACACCTAACTACGAGTAGAATAAGATACTAAACAGAGCACAATTTGAGAATGAAGTTCAGATATTTCTTAGTCCACTATTGTAATTTCCACTGAGATACTTGCTTTCTATGCACCGCATCTGCATACAGATACACATGCATATAGAGCTGGTATTAAAATTCTGGTTTTATGCGGCACTGGTAATAAGACGTACCAAAAGAAAAGGAGGCTTAATAGCTAAAGCTCCTCGTTTGTGACTTGAGGAAAAAAAAAAAAAAAAAAGTTTTCGTTGTAATTCTGAGCCTGCTTTGAAACATCCTGGTAGCGATTTATTTTGCAAATCCTCTCTTGATTTTTAGCTCTCTCCGGTAATAGATGAAGAAATTTAAGGTGAGCTCCTTTATAGTCTGTTTCAATTTTCTTTCATTTCTAAAGAATTTAGAGTGAAAAAAAAAAAGTCCCGAAATAGATTGTCCATATGTTGCTATTTTTCCGACTGTCCTTTGCATGTAGATTCACTGTCTTTTCATGTGTAAGCTTAAAATAACTATACCACGTTACATATCAATTCCATACGTTTTAATGATATATTAATGCGGGGCTGAATCTATTAATGAAATATATCTTTCCTAGATTGTAATTATGCACCGACTGCCGACTATTTGGATCAGTTGACTGAGTTTTCATTAAGTATATTACATTTGATTTAGCAGGGGACCGGGTTTCATTTGACAACACGTAGTTTTTGGGGGGATCACTGGCGTTAATACCACTCCGGACGACCTTCATCCTCCTTTTCCTCTCGCTGGTCACCCATTGCCAGACCGTCTTCTCACTGCGTCTGTCCTGAGCACTTCTCATCAGCCCTGATTTATGAGCCTTGTTAAACACTCATTATTACTTTGCACTTTCCTTCCCCCCACCCCCCCTTCTCTAGCAGGGTCTGGGAAACAACCCCACTTTGTAACAGCAGGGCATGTGTCAAACAATTACAGTCAGAGAGGCGATGGATCTCTAGAGCCCCAGACCCTTCCCCCGCCACCCACTCCGTAGAATATTTCTGTTAAAAGAGGGGCAAATAAGAGGGAGAGAAGAAAAGCTATCATTCTCTTTTAATAAATTTAATCCACGCCGACAGCAGCCGGCAGATCTCCGACTATGCGAACGGGTGATTCGGTTCGCTCAGCCAAAGGCAAAGTTGAAATCAGGGTTACCTGCTTGATTCCCTACATGCGAACAGGTAACTGTACATAACAGCAGAGAAAGCACAGAAAGTCTGATCAGTACTCAAGCTGATTAGCTGTTAATAAGGCATTTAAAAGATTATGTTATTGAGAAAGTGAGGGAATTACAAAAACGGTATTCCCTTCTCTCCTCCTTATTTCCCCCTACATTTCTCTTTTCGGCAAATGAAAATAAATAGGATTTTTTTTTTCCCTCACCAAAACCGTGCTGGTGATTTTTTATATTAATCCTTTATCAATTCACCTCAATTGCAACTCACATTTAATTCTAATAGCAAGGCGAATAAATAGACCTTCTATTGTGCAACGTTTTTGTAAACGAATTGTAAAAGTCATACACACAGGCCTGTATAAACAAGCACACAAATCTATAGAATGAATTGTCTGCGTCTCTTTATATCTATTCATCTGTCCATCTGCCTACCTATCTATGAATATTTTATAGATCTGAACTTAATTAACAAAATAATTTCCATTTTGTCTCCAAAATGATCAACAGCAATTATGTGAGATTTTTAAGGTTTATAATTTCATGTCACCAGACTGTTGCTTGGGGGCAGAGGCACAATTGCTGTGCCAGCTGCAGTTGTATTTATTTGTTTTTCTGTCTTGTTCCTGTAGGGCTGCATTATGCAGTTTTTAATTAGTTTGTGTTTGTATTTCACCCGTCCCAAATCAATGCCATCCTGGAGCAATGCAATGTAAATTCCTGCAGTACAGGTGTAGCTGCTAGCTCTGGAACACTAGGAAACTCATGTCTTACAAATGAAAGCAGTGAATGCCATTCAGCCAAACTGTCAGCTTTAAACAGCCAAGAGGAAGGAGATCAAAGCAGAGAGCAGGAACTTCTACTCTCCAGATTAGTCTTTATGGTTTCAACGCCTAATGCTATTAAAGGGAACCAGGACACGTAGCATATCGTTGGCTACAAAGTTACTTCTAATTTTGTTAAAGTCCTGCCTTATTTTGGCCAGTGTAAGCCTTCAGAGCATTTCAAGATGCACTGTTTCCTTTGAGGCCTAGAGGCCTGCTCATCTGAAATTATGCAGAACTAATACCTTCAGAGACACATTTCTGTTTGTGCACATATTTATATAACTTATCACCTTTTGAAAGGTATTTTTGATTTCCTCCTAGGTTCCACAAAGTCTTTTAATAGAACTCACTGAAAAAATACCTGAAATTCTAGTATCTCCAGACATGAAAAGTCCCTTTATGTTGTGTTTGGTGTCTCTTCTTTCTCAAAATGACCTCTGTACGGTGGTATATAAATCTATTATTCCATTCACTGGGGGATTCTTTTAAAGGTCTTTTTTTTTTTTTTTTTTTTTTTTCCTCCAGGAATGAGAGATCGTTCATCTTTAACTAGGCCACATAAAAATTATGATTCAACAGCAGTGTATATTTAATTAGAGTAATCTCACTTGAATTTAATTACCTAATGAATTATTTGCTTAAAAGGTAAAAAGGCTTGTTTGCCAAGTACAGTGCAACCCACTGATAAGAACTTCCGTTATAAGAACATTAATATTAAAAAAAAATGCATTTTGCAGTTTTTTATATTAACTCTTTGGTTCTGACAGCCGCCCATGAGGGCGCCGAGCCCGCAGCGCTTCGGCTCCTCGGAGTGAGCTCCGCGCGGGCCGGTGGCACCGACGCGCCAGACAGCGGCGAGCGGGGCCGCGCCGGGGGCGGGGGTGCCAGAGGAGACCCCGGGGGGACTCAGAAAGCGGCGCTTCGGCACCAGGCGGGAGTGGGGGGGAGCGGGGAGGCTTCAGGCCTCGCAGCCCGCTGCGCGCCGCGGAGCTGCTGCCCGCAGTCCGTGCGCGCTCGCGCAGCGCGGTGCGCGCACGTTCCGCCGAGCAGCGGCAGTGCCCGGGAACGCGCCGCGGAATAGCGCTCCCCATCACCCCATGGGTCTGTCTGTCTGTCTGTTTGTTTGTTTGTTTGTTTGTTTCAGGGTTGAGGCCAGTGCAGCTAATCACAATTCTTCGACTATTTATGGAGCTTCGGCCGAGAGAACAGAAGCCGACCAGACTCTACTCTTGGCCTTTCTACTTGACTCGCAAGATTTCCAGCTCCTGCACTGCTTGTCTCTGTGACAGAGTGCATAAAGAGCTTAAACTGCAACACCTGTCGGAAGACTCATTTGAGAACACTACAGCTCAGGGATTTTCTGCGATTATTATTATTATTATTATTATTATTATTATTTATCAATATCTTTTTTCTGTTTTTGTTGTTATTGTTGCTCCCCCCCTCCCCCCCCGCGTGTAATAGTAACAGAAACCTTTTTTATTATTTCTACAGAGCTGCTGCTGCAAAACTAGATCCAGGAAAAAAGAAAAATCTGCAGGAGGGAACCCTTCCATTTTGTCAGGGGAGATCTTGCTGAAAAAGCAGCTCTTGGGTACATTTTCCTTGGGCAGGGAGCTTTGGGATTTTTGTCCTCCTTTCCCTAGCCTGTATTCAGAGATTCCATCAGATGGGCCTGCTCTGGAGGGCGGAGAGCAGTGAGGGTCTCAGGGACCTTTCCTCTCCTCTTCCCTCCCCACCCCGCAGTGATGCGCGGGCAGGACGCGGAAAGCCCGATCGCCTTTAGAATAGGGCACAGATTTTAAACGGGATCTCTGCATTTGCTCGAGGCATCGGTTGGGAGCATCAATCTCGATTTAGGTCACAGTGTCGTGTCTGGGGATTCCTATTAAGCGGCGCTGAAGTTCTCACTCGGGCAGTCCTACAGCGAAGACTGAAAAGCTAATTAGCTTTTGAGATGCAAAGCTGCGCAGATCAGTCGAGACGTATTATATATGCAGAGGCGAAGCCAGCGATTTAGCCACAGTTCAACCAGTCCAACATACCAAAGCGGCGTGCTCCACAGAAAGGTCTCCTTCCCGAGGGAAGAGAAGGAAAGGAAAGGGAAGGCAAGGCCGGAGCGGCGGGCGGCTCTGCCCGAGGAAGCCGCGCACCCTCCGCACCCGGCACGCGACGGGCGGCGCTGCCGCCGCCGCAGGGCCTGGCGGAGCAGGAGCCGCTCCAGGCTCGACGGGCTGCCCGCTGCCTTCTCCAGGCCCTGCCAGTCCGGACAGCTTCTCCTGGGGCTTCAGCCGCTGCGGCGAGAGCCCCGCAGCGGGAAGCGAGAACCCTTCCCGGGAGCTGCTCCGCTCAGGGTGCTTTTCCCCCGAGGAAGAGCAGGCTGCCCCTGAGCAGCTGCCCTCGCCTCGCGGCTTTCAGCGGCGCTTTCCGCCCGGCGGAACTTCCTAATGCCCTCTCCGAGTTAATGCGCCTATTTACATTCTGGCATTTGAATAAATGCGGGATCGCTGCAGTTTCCACAACAGTTGGCTAGCTGGTTGCAGGCATGCCTCTTCAAGCCCGCAGTCAATTGCGGAGCAGCTTGCACAGCGCTTAATTACACGGCCGTGCAGCTGTGCTCCGCCTCAGCCAGAGCGGTTGCAGGGACCGGGAAGTTAATGCCTGCTGATCTGAGGATGTGCTGGACACTAGGCAGGAGTGGAGTGGGGAGGGGGTCCCATCCATTTCTCCATTTTTGGGGAGTGTGTTTGTGTATGCCTCATTTTGCTCATGATTTTTAGAGTTGCACTGAAGCTTTATATATGGGATGGACAAGTTGGTGGTACTGAGGCAGCCGTGGAGCTTACCCACTCACATATGTCCCCACCTTTATTTCACAATGCTAAAAGAGGTTGGGTCTAATCTTTATTTTGTGCTTCCGGGTATATTTGCCAGGTGTTACGTTAGATCCTGAATCCTCTGCTCCCGGGACAATGAGAACAGCAACTTGACTTCAGAAGGACCCCAGGTCTCATAATCACATAAAAAATTTGTAGCCAGAGCTGAGGCTGAAATACAATTTTTCAAGACTTAAAGTGAAATTATTACTATCTCTTACTGGTTAGATGCAAAATAAAGTATTGCTCTTATTGCATGTGTTTTTGTACACATTGGTATTAGAATCAACTGGCAACTCCACTTAAATGTTCACAAGGATTTTAAGATATTATGGGTGTTACAGATTTGTAGGCTTGACATTTTAATTCTTGAGGGCCTTACTTTTTTAAGGTTATGAATGCAGTCACCACAACCCACCTACAAAATTTAGTTTACTGCTATTAATTTGGATAACTAAAGGCATATATTAACAGGGCATATACATATTTATTCTTAACCTATTTTAAAGATGTATGCATTTCCAGTGTTTTACTACTGATAGAATATAGCAGTATAATTTAAATCAGGTAATTACAAGAGACAATCTATTAAATACATTTTAAGTATAATTTATTGAATTAAAATCCATCACAAAAGCTTCTCAGATTATTTTTACTATTCCATAAGCAACATAATTTGTAATTCAATTGTACCTCCTCTACAGATTTCTTCTAACATTTCAGCATTGGTAGCAGTTGGTTTCTTTTCTTTCTTTCCTTTTTTTTTTCTTTTTTTTTTTCCTAGATATATACTCTTTTTGCTAATGTAATTGACTTTCATATTCATTGATGTGTGTTGCATTTTAATGATGACTTTTTGTTTCATCCAGTAATACTTTTAAATAAGATTGCCTGGATTGTACTTTAAGGAAAAATGTAAGATGCTTTTTTTTTTTTTTTTTTTAATTACCAGTGTAAACCTGGGCAAAATAATTGTACTTTGCCTGAGAACAGAATGAAATTCAAATCAGGCTGTGCATTTTTATGTATGTATTCATACATATTTGTACAGGTTTACTAAGTTGTAATTAGCTTTCCTCTTCCTCTTCTTTTCTACACTTCAGCTATTGAAAAAACTCTTTAAGTCCATATCTTATTTTGTATTTGTTCTTACTAATAGCACAAGGGTGTATCTGCACAGTAACACATTTTGAGCCTGGCCTATATGAAACAGCATTATCCCATGGAATAACATTACTTCAGGACAACAGTGGGACTAAAAGTAGATTTAAAAAATGATTCAATAAAAATATCCTTATTGACACACAATATTGTGATAAAGTTCTTAATGTTTGATGTTTACAACAAATATAGACTAGCATGACTAAAAGTATACCTTTTCTTTTCAGGAAGGTTATTCATGTCCTTCACTGAGTTACTTGTCTACTGTAAGTCCTTATACTACAAGAAACAGGAAGTTGAACTGTATACTGTATTTTTAGGACAACCTCTTTATGGCAGTTGAACCACTGGAGCAATAGGAAGAAATTTGTATTTAAAGTCTACCTGATCGCACCCTGCAAAGTATCACTAAGTTTACTTTACCAACTCATTGCATTTTCTTTCTGAAATTGCCGTTCTCACAGCTCATATGTTTCTTTTTATGTAAATGTGGTACTTCCCTGCCAAAGATGCAATTTTTATGATTTTGCCTGCGGTTGAGAATGCTGGGTGTAATAATGATAGCATCAAATCCAGTGTTAATTTTTCATGCATAACTAGACTGCTTCAGTTTACAAGACATTTTGCACAGTATGGATAAATATACGGAAGTTGTTATTTTTCTTTTTTTTTCACATGTATTCTACTATTTTTCATATGTTTTGCATTGTTCACAGACAAGATGTATTTTAGAAGACTAAGTCATAATGTTTAGAGGCTTACAGACATTATTAAAAACAATAAGGAATTATGAGCATTTATAAATACAACAGCCCTAAATTAAGACTCAGTTCAGCAGCTGCAAGCACTTTAAGGTTAATTACTACATGCAAACAGAAAACATGCAAAGAACTATACACTGCATGTATTATGCACGTTTCTGTTGAAGAGGTTGCCAGTGGAATAAGGTATTGGTCAGAGTGAGTATAGATAGTAGGAACCTGGACTTTTTTTGTGTGGGTGTATTTATCCACAAATTAAAAAATTTAACACCTAGATGTCTTTGGAACACATTGGGATCCTCCAGTGGTCCGTTACCAAATAAATCTGAGCAGACTGGATTTTTTGAAGGCAAGAAATGTGAAAAGGTCATATTTTGCAGAACTAGACTGATACTGGAAAGGAACGTGTTTGCTTTTTTGATTCATCCTTTATTTCTTTTCAAGATTTTCAATGTGGTCAGAACAACAATAAGATCATTCAGTCATTCAGAGATTTTTTTTCTGGTGCTCTCACCTTGCCTAAGGCTAAAACAGGCAAGCATTTGTAATAGTTCATTGTGTATTGGCATCACTACCATAATTGCACTAACCTAGAATATTGTTACCATAAACCTTTCTATACTAGTGTTAATAATTCTAATGCTTCATGGAAGCAATGTTGATGTAGTCACGTTGATGTAGTAGATAATGCCAGTGTAACTCATAGTAATCACACAACCCTTACAAAGCCTGCTCTATGCAATTTCCTTCTACTTCACATTATATACTTGTTCTAAACTACTCTTTACTGTTTCATAGAGTGATGAATAAAAGTTCATTTAAAAGTCCAAATGAAATAATCTCAGTTGATATTGACTGGTATGAACTGACTTATTCCCACTTCACAAGTTTGTCTTGGAACCAGTTAGGAAGCTTGTCCACAGTGCGTGGCTGAACAAGCTTCTGTGTTAATATAACAAACAATTTCCACCTACCCAGAAGTAGGTTTCTTCCACAGCCACAACTTTATACAGCACTCTTAAGCCACAATAAACTATATAGGTACAGAAAAGACTTCTCTAGCAAAAACCCGAGCGATCAATGAAAAGTGCGGTCAAGATTCTTTGTCAAGTCAGTTCCACCAAAGTTTTGTTTGCTTGATTGTTTTTGTTATGAATTATCATGACTGCAGTGTTTCTTTGAAGTCCTAGGAACAAGGCATCTGAAATATTCCCAGTTGGTAGTGCTTATCTCTTCTTTGGGAAAGGACAATTCAATGGTGGAAGGTCTCCGTGTGTCCACTGACTGACAGAGTTCCTAATATTGCAGTCACTACAGTAATATATATATCTTGAATACTGTTTTTTAATTTCTTATGGATGATAATCGTTGTCTCCTGATTCATGAGACTTTATTCCCCATTGTTCCTCTTTAGGTCTTCTTGTGCTTGTCTTATCCTTTACCAATTTATATCCACCTTTTTTTTTTCTTTCATCTCCATCTCCCATCTTCCATGCTCCTATTTATCCATCTCCTCTTGCTCATTCTCAACTCTATATCTGATCCTTCATATAAATTTTACATGTTTATCTGCACCTAGCAGTTTGTAAAGAATTCAGAGATGCACACATGCATATATTTCTGTGTTTATTTGTTATGTTCTTAGTCATTGCTTGTTAACATGAAGCACATTTTGCAGAAGAATTCGTGACCTGTGGATGCCTTCCCTTCAGCAAAGGCTGGTTGATTAACTTTACAGTTTGACGTTCAAAGTACTAGAAATGAGTATTGGTATGAGTGCATTTAATAGGACTCCATGCATCGATGATATAAGTACTAGGGGAATTATTTCAAACATACAAATTTTTCAACATTTTTTGGTATAATCCCTTCTGCTTAGCTTTCCTTGAAATTTATTTGTGGAGAAGAAGAGAAATAAAAAGCATTTAACACTAGTGGAAATACAGCTTCAGTCAAAAGGGCAACTTCACAAGTCCATGGAATGAGAACAGCTGTCATCAAAGATGTGAAGAGAGGTACCTAAAGCCATTGTAAGTGCCACTCTGTTATCTTTCAAGAGTCTTGATGTTTAGGAGAAGTTTCTGGTGGCTAGGGAAAAGCAAGCATCACACCCACTTTTGGAACGGGGCGGGGAGAAAAGTGTCTGGGAAACTACCTCTCAGTGAGCTCAACTCCTGACACAAATATTACACACCATAACAAAAACAATGCACAAATCCTTCTGGAAATCACACACAAGTACACGAAGAAAGAGGATGAAGTTGACTCGGAAAATTCAGCACAGACTCAGCAATGACAGTGTGCCTTATCAACCAGAGAGCTTTCTGTAGAAATATGACTGGTTTGGATGAATGTGGAAAGAAGAGTGGATGTGTTTGCCTTGATTTTGCAAGGTGTACATCATAGTCTTCTAAAGTATTCTGATATCTGGAATGGAGAATGAACTTCTGGTTGAGTTGATTGTCAGGTTCCAAGGTTGTGATTGAGGTACCAAGTGCCACTGAAGATGGGGGAGCAGATATTCGCTAGGCCCCTCAGCAGTTTGTATGGGAACTCATGCTATTAAGTGTGCTTTTTAACAACCAGGGAGATCACAGAATCACAGAATATTCAAGGTTGGAAGGGACCTCTACAAATCATCTAGTCCAACCTTCCTGCTCAAGCAGGCACACCTACAGCATGTGGCACATGGTGGCATCCAGGCGGGTTTTGAAGACCTCCAGAGAAGGAGACTGCACAACCTCCCTGGGCAGCCTGTTCCACTGCTCTGTCACCCGCACAGTAAAGAAGTTCCTCCTCACCTGGAGACGGA
>JAVCKT010019988.1:0-11219 GCA_032273925.1 Rhynchotus rufescens | reverse complement strand
GACTGTGACAACGCAGCTCATTTGGATGAAACAACATCCTTTTTTAAAGTGAAAAACACTTTTTTTTTTTTTTAAAAAAAAAAAAAGCTTTCAAGCAGCAGGATATTATTCGAAAGTTATTTCGACCACAGGAGGGAATCGCACTTTGACAAGAGGCTTGTTCAGCAGCAGACTGGCAGCGCACACAGAGCAAGGATTCAGCGGGAGAAATGGCAAGGCAGAACTGGAAAAGCAAAGCTCTGGATGTGAAATACTAAGTTTCAGCTTGGCAGCCTTAAAGGAGGAGATTTACATGAGCAAACAGCAGGGCCTGCCCAGCTCCCCAGCAGCCAATATTCCAACATTGACAGCGGGATGGAGGACTCAAAGCAACTCAGTCTCCACTAGGGAGTGTGTGCGTGTCCATGTGTTCAAAGGGCTTCCAGGTAGAGCGAATATTCATTCCACTGACCCTGCAGAGCAGGGAGAGCGGTGAAATCACGGGAAGTGCTTCACACAGAGCTTGTACCTCTGTCTTTGACCTCAAGATCAAACGATGGCAGGAGAAGAAACCAAGTTAAGATCCTGGGCTGTGGTGCTGCGGGAAGGCTGGTTTCCTACAGCTCCACTGGCGCCCTCGAGGACCACCTCCTGTATCCTGCAGAGAGCTGGAAGCAGCAGCTCGTGGCACGAGTGATGCAAGCGGCAGAACACACTTATTCTCCCACTCCAAGAAAGAAATAAAAACCACAATAAACTCCTTTAATTTCTGCAAAGCAACTCACTGGGGAGCCAGCCAGGAGCTGCAGCCTGCCAGCACGGTAGCAACGTGCACTTACTGAGCAAGATGAGGGAGGGATGATATTTTCAACGTGAAGAGTTTACAGAAAGTGACGACACCGCAGTCCAAGCGATGAGCACACACTGGCGGGTGCTCCAGCAGCTTTCATCTCTCACATTGTTCACAGTGAGTCAGGGCTTGGAGCACCAGTTTGCCACGAGGTGAGCCCAGCCTGAACTCTGCTTTACCTGCCGTGCTTGGGAATGTGGGATGGCCCCAAGAAGCTCTTTGGAGATGCCCAAGCAATAGCAGAAGGCAGGAGGGTGCAATGCTGGGACTGATATATTTGGTGCCTTCCAAGACGAAAGAAGTGGAAACTAGTATGCATTGAAATCATGCTTTAATAGGCAACACTAATAGAGACTCCATTGTACAGCTCCACGTGATGGAAAACACATCCTGCGAGCCCACTGCAAACATCTACAGCCGAAATTCTGCACCTGCTCATGACAGGGAACAGCCTGCGACCCCAGACCAAGGCTCTCGCTGAAACCTCATTAAAAGGAACAAACAAGCTGCACACCACCATACAAGATTCATAATCTATTCCATTCACAATGGAAACTTCATTAAATAAGAAAAGCCTGTAAATCTGTACAAAACTTATCATTAACAATTTCTTATGAATCTTTTATGAAAGATTTTTCACACAACATGTTCAAGTATTTATAGCTGTAGTTAACTGCATTTATATTAACATCATTTTTCCATAAAATGTTTTCTTAAAAAATATTTAAGCCTGTTTCCAGCCTGAGTGTGATTATGAGTATTAAATGATCTCTTTAACCTTGAAGGCTTTTATTCCTCCACACACATACGTGGCATTCTCCATCAGGGCATACACACTGGGAAGGCAAATCACAGATCAAATTCCTTGAGGGATGAAGCTTCTTAAGAAGCAGAAAAAGGAGCAATATTAACATTTCAGAGGCTACTGCATCAGCTTTCTGGCAAGGGGGAAACCACCCACCCTCTCCTACACAAAGCGAACGGCACCTAAAAACGCCAAGACTGAAACCCACAGTCTGAGCAAACACCAAGGCCAGCCCTCCTGGCTGCTAGAATGGTTCCCTTCACGAAACAGATGCCCCCTTGTAAATCTCCAGGAGCAAAAGTGCGAAATTGTTTAATAAAACATTCTGCCAGCTCTGAAGGAGCATAAGTCAGGCAGAATGGCTAACAGGGGAGGTCAGTAAGGCAGGCAAATAGCTGGCAAGGTCTCAGATTAAATTATCTAGGACAGTAAATAAATGAGCCAGACAAGTTACTCCCTCCAATTAAATAGTCTCAATTAACAGCTCCTCAACAAAGCCCCAGTGATTTCCAGACACACTGTAGTAGAACATACCCTGGCTGTCTGGCATCCTGATCATTAAAACATCTGCCATAACTGGGAAGGTGTTTAAATTTGACACATCCAACTTCATTCAATGGGTCTGCAGAAAAGATAATCAAAGCCACTCGAGATTAACTGCAAAGTCTGAAGAGATGTAAATACAAACAATATTTTTGCAATTGAGAAAGGCCTTTGAACCAGCAGCAAGCATAAATGTGTGTGGAAGACTCCCAAAGGCCTGAAAGTGGTGATAAACCCTGGAAAAAAGGAGCTCCAGAGAGCTTTGAGCAAAGTTTCAAGGTTTTGGTTTTAGGGACAGACTTAGCGCTCAGTCCCTCTTGCCAAGTGCTACCTGGCAACTTCTGCTGAGGCAAAAAGAACAAATTATTCAACACTTTGCAAAACAGGGAAAATATCTATATATAGGTGTTAATACTGGTCATACAGTCTAAAGGTACCTCTTCATGATGGGCTAAGATCAAATCTATTTTCTTACAAGAACAGAAGGGCAAAATTACACTCTTACATGCATGCAAAAGTGCATGTACTCATTTCTTTCAGGCAAATGCCACAAAAATAACAATTTCTGCCCTAAGCAGCACATAGCACCTTCGACAGGGGTAAAGAAGCCTTCGGCGAAGGTACAGATTTCCAAAATAACAGAGAACTTATGCAGTAATACAAAGAAAGCAAAGCAGCTCATGCTGTCTGTCCTGCATTAAAAATCTTGTACGTAGATTTATATGATTAGATCAAACAGGAAAACAGATTTATTTTCCTCTTCTCTTAAAAAGCGACATACCAGAAATAAAGCACAGGGCAAAAATCCCTGTTGCTCCCAAATAGTCATGAATTTTGGATAAAAAGCAGCAACAGGACACAGCCCATCCATGAAGACGATTAAATTAGCCTTTACCTCTTTAGGATAAGCAAGGGCTGGTTCTCAAAGTTACTATAAGTGATAAAAAAAAAAAAAGGGGGTGTGTGTGTGTGTGAAAATTGAAGGTCAGGCTGCATTTAACCAGGTCGAGTCGAAGCAAATCTGTTTTCCCATGCATCTCTGCTATCCATATCACCAAAGCTGGCTCCAGCAGTTAAAGCACGCTCTCCTCTGACTGCTCCACACTTGGCTTTGTCCCTATCTGCCCTTCATCAGGTGCTGCCACTTGCTGAGAGGTATCTGCTTTTTGTCCTGCAACCTCAGCACTGTCTTGCTCAGAACAAATGGTTGCTGCGCTTTGCTCAGGTCTCTTTTGATCTTGGTTCTTGCCTGTGGCTTTTGCTCGCGTGTTTTCACTCCCATTTACTTTTGCCTTTTCACGCCGTTCTGCCCCGTCTGCCTCGCTTTTGCATCCCGGGAGGACACTGTTGCAGTGAGGCTGGTCGCTCTCGGCTCTGACTTGGTCTCCACCTGACTCCAGGTCGTCGCTTCTTGGAGAAATCCGGTCCATATTGGGAACTATGCACTCAGCTGTGGAGTCCACATCCCCTCCTTCTGCATCACCACCAGAGTTCTCACTGCTCTCTTCCACAGCTGCCTTTTTTTCACTAACTTTCCCCTCCTCAGTGTCAGTGTTTGTAATGGGTGTATTTGAGTGGGCACTGAGAGCAGAGGGCTTCATATTTAGATTAATGGCCAGGGTGCAAGTTTTGCCTTTCTGTGCTCTTTCATCAACTTTCCTCCGCTTTACAGCTGCATCAGCTGCCTCTGGTGGTGCTGTGTCTCCAGTGCTCACAGTGTCTTTAAGTATTTTCTCGTTCTCTTCTTTCTGCGGGACTTGAATCGAGGAGGTGATTTCAGCATCAATTGCACATTCTCCCAGATTACGGGAAATTTTTTCAATATCAGGAGGGCTTTTCACCGTTTCACTGCATTTAGTGTCTGCCTTACTTGCATCCAGTTTTCTCTTTTTGCTCTCCTTGGTGCCATCATTCTCTGCCGCACTCTGCACTTCTTCAGCCTCACTGTTCAAATCCTTCTCCTCCTGTTGTGCAACTAAACGGTCTTTCTCTTCTTCACCATCCCCTCCCTCCAAACCACGTTCATTTAACTTCTCTCCTAGATCTTTTTCATTCACTTCTTCAGGCTGTAAGTCTGAACTTACATTTAGACCATCTCCATTATCTTCAACTTTCTTCTCCTCCTCTAGCAACCGATCCTTCTGATCCTTTTCCACCGACCCATCGCTTTTTGCGACAGGAATTTCCCGTTTACTTTCATCCTTTTGGCACGGCTGTGTCTTGGCTGCGCGGGGCCTGTACCTCAGAAGTTTGTCTTGCGGCGCCCATACAAAGCTGCTCTGAGGCTTGAAGTGCTGCCAGGCATAGTAGACTAGTTCTCTTCTCTTCCGTTTGTTTCTGACAGTGAACAGAAAGTAATCCAAGGCACTTCTCTTGACATTTGGTAGCGTCTCCTTTACAAGAGTTTCTGTTAAGAAAAACTTCACCAACTGGACTTGATAATCTTCGTATCCCATCTCCCCCAGGCACTTCAGGATGCGAGTAATGCGCAAATTGTTGTGGCTAAACCTGATGGAAACAGGCAGAGTTGTTAAGGGGAAGTCTTACATGTTTGGAGTCACACTGAACCTCAGGATTACAAAGAATTTTGTATATTGTTAATAAGCATCTATTAAAGAATGTTTGCAGATGGGGATGGGAGTATAGGCTGGCTTACTTTTAAAGCACCTACTGCAGCTGTCTACTTTCAGAAGTACCTTCCTAGCCCTCCTTGGACTGCTTGCATTAAACATCTCAACTGCTTGGAAAGGTTCTGGCTTTCTGCATCATCCATCAGAAGATAACAGCCACCATATTGGGTCAGACACATAAGTCCACGCAGCCCAATATCCTGTCCCTGATGGTGGCCTGCGGGGTAAGCCTGTAGAAGAGTATAAAAACACAGGCATGTGAGGATGCTTCCCTTGATGCTTCCAGAGCTTAACTACTTTGGGACCTAGGCTAGACACAGAGTTTTTCTATATGACAGTCCTCAAATTGATTTTTCTTCTGTGGGTATGTGCAGTCCTTTTAGAGACCCTTTTAATACCACTAGGAAGTAGAGACTATCAAGGGTCAATACTATCAATGCAGTAAGACCTACGAAAACACAACATCACCAAATTACAAAGCACTTTCCAATGACAGATTCAAAGCATTGCACTGGTCTCAAGGTAGCTTTATAAACAATCATGGAAGCATGAAGCATACGTTAAAACACTCCTATATTATGGTTTAAAAGGATCACTACAAAGGTAGTTTGACTACCTATACAAATTGCTTCAGAGACAGAGTAAAGATAAGAATAACTTTGCTAACTGACTTTTGTATCAACAAAAGCATCCATTCCTCAAGAGCTGACAATTTTCTCAATCTTTTTCTTTTCAGGCTTCTTAAAACATGTCTAGCTATAAGAGCCCAGTAACATAGAGACTCACCGGTTCAGATTTTGGAATCGTTCAGCCCAATTTTCTGCTCTTTTAAGTTCTCCAGTTTTCTGATTAGTCAGAGAGATTCCATAAAATCTCAACATGAGCTGATAAGCACGTTCAAACCTTCGCATAACATCACTGGACTTCTTAAAGGCCTAAAAGGCAAGAGACACCAGTGAATAAAAGTAGCAACTAGCTGCAAATTCTTTTTTTTTCTTTTTAAATGACCTCTGAATAATAAATAAGGGTTGGTTCTATCAGTAAATACAAGATTTGTTGCTGTAGCTACTGGCACACACTCAAGACAGTCAAATATCACACTTAAAAGCACTTGTGTGAGCTCTGTTAACACTAGGGACTGGAGGATAAAATAAGTAAGGGCATCTAGGGATGAATGAACTTTTAAGTTAAATAAATACATACCTCTATTTCTTGACACGTGAGTCGCCTGGCATGCCAGTTCATCCCATGTTCACGTAAAGGGAATAACCTGAAGAGAAAGAAATTTTCTGTCCAGGAGATGCAAAAACGACATCCAATCCAGGTTGTCCATTCAATTAGAATTAACAAGGATTTCAGTAAGTGCTATCAAAGGCCTCTCTAGAAAAGCTAACTTCCTTACGGACACAGAAGTTTACCATACGACATGTGCCTTCCATCAAAATAAATAAATAACTATAATGTAAACAAAGGTCATATCAGAAGGCTTTGCTTTTTGGGACCTCTCTGGCTGCATCTGTTTTGCAGCATACTGGAAGACCAAGCATGACAGATCTGTCACCATAGCTACAATAGAAACCTGAGTCTTCAGGACATCCAGCTCGTTGCTTCCATGAAAACACAAGTCACAAAAATGAAGTGGGCTCAAGTTTGACTCAGGGGTGGCTCTGGACCTCTTAGGAAGCTGAATTCGGGAATAGATATGCTATCAATTGTGAAGAGAAGAACCATATTATACAGGGGTTTACCACTGTATGTAAGAATGATTTTCTTCAAGAATTTCATAGTCGTCCCACCAAGTCTCAAGAAGACGTTCAATAAGCAAACCTAGAGAAGGAAAGAAATGAAACAAATTTAAAGTTAGTGAGGCCAGAGCCAGGTGTTAGCATGTACATATCAGTTTAGGTAAATAGGTGCTTTAAGGAGTCAGAAAAAAAACTCTAGATTTCTAGCAGCAAACCAAAAAGCAAAGGAACATTTGGCACAAACAGGGAAGAACTGGCAAATTCTGCCTTTTAAAAGGGAAACTCCTCCACACTTTTTATAGTTTTCCAATGTAGATCAGTTACTCTTTGACCAATTGAAACAGTCACAGTTCAGATGTACTGAAGTCAAGCAAGGCACTCACCACGGGGCATAAAAGGAACCTCATTTCTGTAGAAGCTCAAGTTCCACATCTTTTCCTCCTCATCACTTTCTGGTTCTAACAAATCCTGAAGATGAGAACAAGCAATCAAAAAGCAGCAATCTTTAAAATGCAGCATCCACTCAAACACTTCTTCAATTTCCTCATGTTTCTACCATCAGCAGAATACTCAAGTTGTGCTTTAGGCAACAGCTTATTTGCGATGTACCCACAAGCACATATTCCTTTCCCCCTCACAAGTTAAATTCTTAGAAGTTCTGACCACGTCAAAACAATGAGAAAACACACGTTCTCAAACCCAGGAAGTTATCTTTAACTCAGCATTTGATGAAGAAGAGCCCTGAAAGCACATGCATACCGGGTAGTGACGTCTGTATCTCTGCAAGTCTTTCGCTGCATTCCAGTTGCGCTTGCCTACGAACTAAAGAGAGACAAATCAACGATCCAGAATTAAAAGCTCTCCTGCAAAAATGTTGCTGGCTGAAATCTGCATCTCTAACAATTATTCTTCTGCCTATCACTCGCTTGTACAAAGCAAGATAACAGACATGCAGGGTCACACTAGATATTTTATTATGTTCTCATAACAATCTTCGTCTTGGTTACTCATCATTCCAAGCAAATAAATTTTACTTCAAACCTAACTGAAATCCCCTCCGAGACAACAGTGACCAGTATGTTCTTCTCTGCACCTACAAAGAAGAGTCATTTAACATGAAACTGAAAGGCAAATCAACTTGTCAAATAAAACAAGAATATACATAAAATGAAGATTCTCCCAGCAGGGATTCACATGATTATTAGTTGCCAAGTGACAGATCTACATAGTTACAACTGAATTCAGCCCACTTTATTCATAATTCAAATTACTGTAAAAAGTTCACCTGACAACTGTCAGGTTCTTCCTGCTACCAGATGTGCTAGATTTGTTCCAGATCTCTCATCAATGAGGTTAAGTACGGATAAAGCACCTGCAAACTCAACAGTGTAAAACATATTTAAAAAAATGCAGCAGCTAGACCTAAATCACGAAGAAGAGTTTCATCACTTCCTCAAGCTGTAAGTATGACACCATTTCAGATGCATTTTAACCAAATTAAATGCATGTGTGTATTACTTCAGTGATAAAAAAGCTTTTGTTAAAATCCACAGGTAGGACAGACAGGCTTAACCTTGTTGGGTTGCTGAAATCTCTGCCACAAACCATGAAAACCTTTAAAATTGTTCTGGAGTGTCAAGGCAGACCCATTAAATCAAGCAAGGCTGCTTGTGACCATAATGCAGAGCACCCTGAAGTCAGAGTTTTCAGTGCTGGGTCTCTGTGGAACTGGGATAAGATGGGCAGATTCTTGCAAAATAAACATTTTCATTAACCCAGAAGGAAGAAGCAACAAATGCTCTCCTGAGTTATTTATGAACTGCATTTGATACTTTCTGATCTCCTTAGTCCAGAGAAAAATAAAAACCAAAACCACATGCATGTGAAGAGTGATCACTGGTTTGATTAATTATTAAGGGAGGAACTGGATTAGGTTTTATAACATCTTCTAGTAATGCAGCTTACCAGCCCTGCTGATTTCTGGTACTTTCAGTTTATGAAATATACAGTATCTGGAAAAGCAAAACTTTGCCCATAGAGGAAAGTCATCTATATGCAATTTTTTAAAATTACATTTAAAACATACACATTTACACACCATGACTCTCATATTTCTGTGACAGGAATTAAATAGATACTGCTGGACTTTCGTTTTTGTTGAATATCTAAAATACCTTTCTACATAGGAGTACATCTCCATTTCACATGGCAACGCAGACTAAAACAGCTGGGAAAAGTTTTCCAACCCCCGTGGCCCATGACACAGACACGATTAGAAGTCCAAGCACTGATATCCAGTCACATAATCTACCCAAACTGCTAATGAAGAAATTCTGTCAAGCATAAAAATTAGCAATTTCAAACAAACAAAAATAGACTTTGCTACAAACTTAACACTTGAGAAAAACAGCAGCAGGCTCCAAGCAAAATGAGAAATATGTTCAGTCAGAACAAATCAAAAATATTCTTTGTTCAAGATGCAAGCAGGAAACAGGATTTAACAAATGCATTATGTTTTTGATGATAAAAATTTTTGAACTTCAAGGCTGTAATTTTAATATCTCTGGAATCAATTAGAGATTTGCTCCCAGTTACAGATGAATAAACTTGCAGATGTTCTTTATATTGAAGGTTCTAAAACACTGCCATTTAGCAAAGCTAACACAGGCTAACAGCAGGCTCCAGATCTGAAGGATCCGTTGGCAGGGGAGCAGCTGCAGGCACGGAGAGAGATGCAGGGCAAGGCTGCAAGAAACACAGAGGAGAGGCAGTAAACCTTGGAGAGAAGCTGGATCCCGGACAGACACTCTTTGGAGCAAAGTAGTAGAGAAAATAGGATGGAGAAGCAAAGAACAAACTCAGTCTCCCATCCAAGCAAGTGTCCCTGGGTCTAAACTTCTGCCTAAGAAAACAAACTCTTCCCTTTCTTTCCAGATGTGAAAGACAAATAGAAATGCAAGATTAGGGAAGTTGTGTGCGTAAGTTAGACACATATTTCTCACAACACTGATAAGCAGTATTAGATTAGTTCCATCTCCAACAGGTCGATCACATGTGTATTGTTATCCGAAGTGTGTGAGAAAACAGAATAATGTCAGGAGAGGATAACGCGACTTATGTTTGCCTGAGAATTGGGAGCCAGCTGCAAGTAAAGGGGAGGGAACAATGTGCAGATTATCAGCCAGACACAGAAATGAGAAGGAAAACAGCATCCTGGAAGAGCAGTAATAAAAAGCTCTAACCTGCATACTGCATAAAAACTTTAACAGCTTCTGGAATAAAGAATACCCTCTAGACTGAAGGGAGAAGAATTAGAATTTGTGTGATAAAAATCAGAAACAGGAACTAGGCTGGGAAACTGATTCAAGCCTTTGGGTAGCTGTAGAGGCACAAACGGACCAGATTTGCAGTTTCTTTTCCTATTCATTCTCACTCTCTCAAAACATTTTCAGGCACCGTCAGACAGAGGTGACTACTCATTTGGCACTGAAGGAAGAGCTGTTCTTTAGAGATGCAGAACAATATTGTCCCACACATCTCAGGGACATTATCTGCCAGTGTAAAGCAAAGTCTGAACAAACTCCCTTCACTGGAGTGAAAAAATGATCACTGCATTTCCTGTTGTCTCAATCCAGGAATCCTGGAATGGTTAAGGTTGGAAGAGACCTTAGAGATCATCTAGTCCAAACCCCCTGCTCAAGCAGGGACACCTAGAGCAGGTGGCGCAGGGTCACATTCAGTGAAGGGCTGAAGTGTTGCTTAAAAAGAAAAGAACAACCTGGAGGTTCTAGAAGCATTTGCTGAAGTTTAAAACTCGTAAACAAGAGCAAAATTCCAGCAATGAACAAAAATATCACCATGTGCCTTCAAGCAAAGAGCAAAATCCATTTCTGTCCCTGTCCGTCCCTTCAGTACTACAGAGATTCAACATAAAATCCTGGTGACTTTTCACACATATCTTTGTGCATGGCCAAGGTCTGGAGCAAACTCCAGGAAAGTGCAAAGACATTTATGAGCACGTCCATCTGACTTAAACCTTGCTCTGATTGTGAAAAGTAGGATGAGCAGGAAATACAGAAGGAAATGACGAGTGTTTAGAGTACCAAAGTGCACAGAAAAAGAAAAAAAAAAGGAAAAGGGGGCTATTAAATATATATATATAAAATGGGATTTTATGTTCAATACTAATCTCCTTCCAGTGTATCAAGCTTTATCTGCCTATTTATATTCTGAGAACATGAACAAGTCACTGCAGCAGAGCCTGGGTGCAGGAGCAGTTTCCTTTTCCCCGGGTGGGAGGGGCTGACATCATTTTAAGGCAGCAGGGACAAGTGCTGGCGTTTTGCAGCGCTCCTGGGAGCACGTACAAGGTTTCTGAACCATGAACGGATCTTCTCCTTGCAGAGCTGTTCTGTAATACGCTCCCTCGAAAATAAAATGCCCAGGAGAAATAAAAGCGATGCTTCCATCGCTTCACTTTGGATGTGAGACCACAGGAAAGCACATAGTAATAAGTAAGCAGACACAGGGAGCTGAAGAATATCAATACATGGTTCGTGAGGCCAAAATCAAAACCCACTATAAACGAGGCCCCAAACTTGTATTTATGGGGCGGAAACCCCGATTATTGCGGGTCCTTCCCCTGGCCCCCCCGGGGTCGCACCCAC
>JAVCKT010019986.1:0-27157 GCA_032273925.1 Rhynchotus rufescens | reverse complement strand
CAAGTGAAAATATTTCCCAGTAGTCAGCTCAAAAGTCTAAGAGCAATGAGGTAAAAGAGAGTATTACCAATCACAGGGTCCTCATGATGAGCAGAGTACAAGTGCAGAAGCCCTTATCAAGCCTGTAAACAATGTATTTGATTATTTTATTTATTATCTCAGGTGTTTTCTCCATCTTCACACAGCCTCATTGTTGCTGTAATACTATTGCCCGTGGCTCAGAATTTTCTTTTAGCCCTTCACATCCAACAGCATGCAGTGGTTGAAGGGAAGCATTGAGCTAATACAAGATCCACCAGCTTTCAAGAGCAAAAGAGGAGGAAAAGATAGTTTCAGAATAATGTACTTTCCTCCCTTCTCTTCACCTTCCCTTCTTTCTATATACTTCTTTCACCTTCTTCATGTGTGGCAAATTTGATGTGAAAAGCAGCCCAAATTCATTTCTAGTGCTGCTGAGCTTGTCCATGTGGCTACAGGAGGAGGTAGCAATTTCCTTTCTTAGGGCAGCAGTGAAGCCCCACAGTGATGCTTCAAAGGGACTCAGTGACCCACCCCTTCCTGCCTGGAGCCCAGCAGGGGCTGAGCAGCAGCTGGGCTGCTCTTCGGTGAAATGTATTACTGATGGCAGGGGAAGTGAGGAAGGGAAGGAAAGAAAGCAAGGATAAAATAGCAGTTAAACATGCAGAATAAACAAGGAGAAGGAAGAGTCTGGGGATTAGGACAATTTACTGGAATTGTCTTCTTGGTACCTAATACTGTAATGCTTAAAGGGAGGATCTTTCCTCTAACCAGACCACTGGAGCACCTAAGAAGTATTAAAATCCTTTATCTTATACTGCTTCATGAAAAACCTCACATATGAGGCAGAAGAAGAAAAGACGATGTCAGGCTCATGTCCAAAACATAAAATCATTCTTTTTCTTACTTTCCATGGTGTTTATCAGATAATTTGCCTTCTATTGTTGGCTACTGTTCTCATTCTGTTCAGACAAATCAGATGCTATTTTTTAACCTATTTCAGCAGTTTGCTTGCCCACTTCCATTTCATGTCGGAAGAATATATCAACATTATAGTGAAATTTGGAACTGCTTCAGTAGGATTCACTTTGTTGCTGGAAACATTCAGAACCCTGTCTTAAATCCTGGTTCTGGGCTAAATCTTACAAATCTTCATTGTAATACTTTACAAGTCTTACAAATCTTACAAATTTTTACTTTCTACAAGTAAAGAAAGCCATACAAAATTTCTCCCATCTGCAGCCTCCTTCTTCCAGCAGTTCCAAGCAGACAGCATGCAGAACTGCTCCTTATTGAGAACAGGGTACAATTACAGCAAGTTCCACCAAGGCGCAGCTAAAAACAAAAGTGTCTGCCTGAAATTAAATAACTATTTTTCTGGCTGAATCTCAAACTGTCTTTGGAAAACAATAGTTCTGAAGCCACAGGTATCTTTTTACCCCTAAAACAAGTGAAGATACTTGTGGGAAAGTAAATTAATGCACTTCGACTATATAGCTACAAATTCCTACTAGAAAATAGGGACAAAAAGTTGTCACTTGTTAACCGAGGAAAGGAAATCCCATATTATATCCCTACTTGTCTGTGATTTTTTCTGCAACTGGGATAAAACTCACAAAATCCAACTCCATCAGATATTATACAGAAAGATATAGCTAGCCTGCATTGTCTTATCTTACTGTAAAAATGTACCTTTCTTGCTGGGAAGACACAGCCAGAGAATAACAGACACTTTTGGTTACTGAGTGGGATGAATGGAGAATGTGACAAAATGAATGAATGTGAATCATTTCATCTAATCTCTATAGCTTCTAAATCTATAGAGGCCTCTCCACGTGGATTTAAAGTCTGCTTGGGCTTTTGGGATATTTAGGTAGCAAGCATAACACAGTTGTGTACACATAAGAGCAGAAAAGCCATTGGAACACAGAACTAGTGCAATTGTGCAGGGTACCGTTATTGCTGGGATGACCCATAATGTCCCACCCATCTCCATCCCTCTTTCCTGCACACATCCACCTTCACATGCCCAAAATTATGCCACTCAGGTCCTTCAAGAGCAGGTTGCCATGCAGTATTCCCCTCCCAGAATGGACAATAGGTGGCAGAGGGTTCCCCATTGCAACTCACAGCCTGTCCTCCTCAAGGAAACCTGAGCCACAGTGGTCCCCTTCCTCAAAAATGACTGGCACAAAGCAGATGCTCCTCCCCTTAGAGAGTAGCATGGAGCAAAGTAGCATGGGATGTAAGTAGCATGAGACACCACGCTCCCTCTTTCACATTATGCTGCAGCAACTGGGCAGTTGCTGTCTGCCTCTGAATGTGGCATCATGCCGTTCCCATGTTACCACACACCTAAACAAAATACATAGCAATAAATGTTGCCAGCTAAACATAGAGAAAGAAAAGGGGAATATATACTGGAGAGTGCCACAGGACAGCTGCTTGTGCCATTCAGCAAAAGCGTTGTTTATTTTCTGTTTTGCAAGTCTCTCCCCGCTTCATGAAACTGGTACCAACTCAAGCTTAAAAGCACTTCTCCACAGACCAGCCAGTCCAAAGTAAGTTCTGTTTGGAGTTGCAGCACAAGCTGTCTCCCCAGCAACAGCTGGGTACTCCTCCATCCTGACCCCTAGTATGAATCACCACTCCACCTAGGAGCTACAGCTTGAAAACTGGAGATAATATATTAACTTGGGAGATAATATATTAGAAATTCATCCTTAGAGCTAAAATACTCCAGAGCTTTCCTCTGACACATTCTATCTATTCTAACTCATTAAATATTCTTTATTTGCCAGGCCAGAGATTCAAACACTGTAAAATGGCTGGTGTGGACAGCTTTCTGTAGGTTTCATATCTGCTATGGAGCAATTTTGACCCAGCCAGGGGATCCTCTGTGAAACTCTATCCAGAGCGAGTTAGTTGTGGCGCTGAATTCAGGCGAAGTACACAGAAAGAAAGCATCCAGGGCTGATAAGACAAGTGTGTGTGGTCAGCTTGTGAAACAGTAGGAGAAACAGTCTCATCAGACTCATCTCAAACAGAGCTCAGTGTGTCTCCATGAAATGCAGATAACTGTTTTTCCTCTCGAACTGAGTTTGATCTGTTACTCAGGAGCTGTGTTCTAAAGCATCCAGAACCTGCTAGTGCTAACATTACACTCTCAATACCAAGAATACTTTTCTGGATAGAGATCAACTGAACTGAACTAAAGCTGACATTTTAAGAGACTAGCAAACATGATCTTCTAATCTCTGTACATAACAGACATCATCATTTCCAAGTCCAAGTGTTTTGTTTGTAACATTCATAATCTTAAAGGGAAATGAAACACAAACAAACAAAACCTCTAGAAAAACATTTTCATGTCTATGATGAAAAATGATACTAATAATTATTCCAGGAACACTACACCCACTTTTTTACACATATGTACATTTTTGTCAAACTCAGGAGGAAGACAAGAGTAGCCAGGCTTGAAACCAAAGTATTTATACTTTCCTCTACTTTGATATTACTCTTATGGTACAACAGCAGAGGAGAAGGTAAGAAGTATGCTGCTACTCTTCACTTGAGCAGGCTAGTGCCACATTTTGTGGTACTTCATAAGGATGAATTTACTAATAGAATATAGAGGGCATCAAATTGTTAAATTTCTATTCTTGAGTCTAAAAGAAGATAGTGGTCTATCAACTAGCATCAAAATGACCAAACATATAATGTCCTGTTCAGGTTGCTAGTTTAGCCTTCAAGGGAAGTCTCTAGGTGCATAAAAGTCTTAACTCTACCATTTAACAGTGGTAGGAGAGTAAAGAAAAATTACACATGGGTCAGCTTGCAGAGAGTGATACATAGTGCTAACTGTACTGATTCAATATCTCATGCTGGAAGACTACTTGAAAATATATTGGGACTGAACTTTGCAGAAATAGCCATGTCACTTCTATTTCCAAATCTCCAAGGTTTCTACCTGTGAGATGCAGCTACCCAGAGATTGCTCCTCCTGGCTTGTAAGACAAACTATATCTTCCTCTTGGTTTCTTGTTTAACATAGTACTCCACAGGACTCTGAACAGTCCTTTTTCTTGGGTTTTGCTTAAAAAACACACAAAAACAGTGGTCTTTCACTGCCATGAAACCAACACAAGCATGAACAAAATCTGTTCCTTTTTATGATATATTTGTAAAATTTGTCAATATTCATATTCCTAAGATTTGTGAGAACAGGCATCTTGTCTGCTACAAAGTCTTTGGGGGAAGAGGGTTGACATGGTTGTATTTAAAACACCATTGTAGGGATAAACTTCCCATCTTGCGACCTGATCTCTCTGCTTTATCAAATTCCTCCATAGCTTCCTTTTTTCCACTGCATCATACAAAAAATTATAAACCTTCTCCTTCCACTCCACTCTTTCTCTGCTCCCATTATATCCATAGGAACTTTTGAAAGGCTCTCAGTGATACCTTTTATTCACAGCTTGCTACGGATCTTAGCAAATACTTCCATTCCTTCTTCCTTGGCACCCTTCACTCCCAAGGAAAACATCTACACAGCCAGGTCATTGTTCTCCTTAAAGTTTCTGTATATCATAAATATTTGAAGGCCTTGAGACCTGAGTCAACAGCACTTTTGTGAGTAAAAATTGAATAAATCAATGTGGTCTAATGGGCAAAATATCCTGGCATAATGATGATCATGTAATTACAGTGTGCCAGTAATCTCAGCAGTTTACGCAGGCACACATATCAGAACAAGTGTGCCCTTTTTTGGACAGTTGGAAATCATAATTTCCATAAACACACATGCACACCAGGCACTTTGAGTGAAGAAGATCAACTGAAAAAAAAAAAAACCCTCATTTGGTCTCTTTAGTTGCCAGGTTGCATACAGTGATGCTGGGATCACACTGTAATGCACGGATATAGGAGACAGAGCTGAAACTTAGCTTATAAACTTTCATCCTGCATTTTTGTCTCTATTGCCTGATTTCCTGTAACATTCCTCTAACTGAAGCATGAAAACTACTTGGAGGAGAGAATTTATTTGAAAGATGATAATAATAGTTGTCTCAATTAAGAGGAGCTCTTCACCTCTGACTTCAACATCTCTTAGTGGTCCCCACAATCTTGCTATAGAGCAGAGAAAAGCTCAAGAACTGAGAGAGGATTAAGCAATGATTCCAAACACAAAAATGTCAATACAGTGAATACTGCTTCTATCTCATCCCTAAACACTGACCAACAAACACTCACCCACTGAATTTGTCCTGCAGACTGTCAGTAGGAGGACTGGGCACTACCTTTTCACCCTTCACAGAAACTTGAATATGTGTGCCTCCACCTATCAAGGTTTGTTTAATTGCTAATACTGAGTTTCTGGAGTGGAGCAAAATCTTCTTGCCTCTTAGAGCCAGAGTCACCGTTTTTTTCTTATTTTATTATATGTATTTGACAGTATCATTGTTATTTCACACTTTATTTCTTGCAAAATCCTTATATTGTCTATCAAATCCTGCTGATTTACTGCATTTCCTCCCACTTATTTATGAACTCAAATTTTACATAGTTTTTTATTTCAAAGGTTTGCAGTGCACTTAAAAGAAACCATAAGAAACATACAGCTCTTAAACAAAAATCACTTTACAGTCCATACAAATCAGTCATAGACCAACATAGTCTATCTAAGAATGAATTGAGCATTCAGGGTTTATACAGGAGTCTTGTTTACTTAGTAGTACAAGCTACTAGAAAACAAGAGCCTTTGCTTTGTAATAATATGGGTTGTTTAAGTGCCTATCCCAATAAGGGCTTTAATTATTGTGTACAATTTAATGCAATTCCATACAGAATTTGTCACAAAAAAAATTACATTCTAGCTTCTTCAAAAAGATATAGCAATTTCTTATTTTAGAACAAGGGTAGTTTGAAGGACCTTGCACAAGGGCTGCACATGCTGTAGCACAGAGACATATGCATCTCCTTTCATATAATGCTCCCAGGGCCCTATCAGGAAGTTCTCTTGTGCTGTGCTAGAACTGCCCTAGTGAAGTCCAAGCTGAGATTTCACAGAATTGCTCAAATCAAAGCTATTCCCTTGTATGAGCTGTGATTAATTTGCACTGGCCACCTCACAAGTAACAGTAAATACATTAACATTAACCAACAGACAGAAAGGCTTCTGGTATAAACGTGAAACCCTAGCACAGAAGGCAGTCAGGCTCCCAAGAGCACCTGCAGTGATGCTGTTAAGTATCAGCTTAACAACTTTTGCATCTGCTCATTTTGTTGAGGAAGGCATGTACTACTGCACACAGAGCTTACCCATGTGTGAAAGGAAAAGGCTCAGACTCTGACTGGAAAGTGGCCTAAAAGCTCACTTCGCAGTCGAGGAGGGTCTGCATAACAGATCCACCTGACCAGTCAATATCCATTCACTCTATTCTCTATTTCTTGGCCACATCATCTGTCATGGCAACAGCTGACACTCTCCAAGGCTGTCTACTACCTGAGGCTTTATCAAAGAAAAAGAAAAAAGGCACTTGCAACTGCAAAAACACCTCCCTTCATGCAAAGCAATCTAGCCCCTCTCATAACCTTCTCTGATGAAGAAGTTATAAAAACACCACTTCTTTTTTTAAGAAGCAGAAATTAGTCTAAGAAAAGGAGTCCTCTGCAAAATAGAGATATTTAAACACACTGCTCCTCAAATTACAGCAAATTTGTAATTTCAACACTTTTTTTTATTTGTTTGCTTATTTGTGGAGGTACAATTTATAAGGAGTGACTAAGAATCTCATACCTAAATGGCCTTCATAGCACAACCACAGAAATAAACAATGTCTTAGATAGTACTAACTCATTACTTACTCTATCATTGAATAAGGCTCTAAAAACATATGCTGCAGCATAAACTGAGTTAAACAGATAGTATTCCCTGTAAGGGTGCCCTAATTCTCTATAAATAAAATCTTTAAAGAAAAGTACTCTCATTGCCTGCAACAGTGCAAGCCAGTATTTCAGTGCCATGCAATGTTTTTTCTTCACAGAATTCCTGAAGTAATGAATCCAGCTCCTTAAAACTCCTACCACAGAACAGGCAGCCACAAGCCATCTGAAGGACATCTACAGCAATCTCCTGTCCCGCTGCCTTATTTTTGTTTGAGTTAGCGAGTTTTTTTTTTTAGCATGAGATTTCAACTGAACTGAAAATATCTCACAGCACACACTCTGCATCATGCTGTGAGTAATTTACAGCTGCCAAAACCATCTAAATCAAATCCCATGAGGGATTCTTCTTTCTTCAACGCATACAAGTTAGAAAACAAAAAATGGCCAGCCGCCATCCTCCTTCTTCTCCTCCTCTTTCACCAAGCAGATCCCTGTAGCTGGAATAATGTCATATGAAGCTCTACTTAAAGATTCCAGGGCAGAAGAAAGGCACAGTTGAGCAACACAACACAAGCAGCTTAATTCATAACAAGAGCTTCACCTTTTTTACTTTTTTACCAAAGAAGGGAAGGGAAGTTGGGGAATTTCAGAGGTAAATTCTGTGGTCTGAGTTCTCAGAATTGCACAGTATGCTGTCTGTACAACTATTTGTATTCATAGTTCATCTGACTGCATTCAAAGGCAATTCAAACTGAAATTAGAATTTAATGTCTAACTGGTGTTTTGCCTATACAATTTTTACGTTGAATTAATCCAAGATTTTAAGGCAAACACTGAGAAATCTATAAAACACTATGCAAGCCAAATAAGCATAGGCATTTTTTTCAGGTTTTTCCTCCAAAATAACCCACAGACAGTTTTGAAAAACGTGTTCCTTGATTTATTGATTGAGGAAGTTGTTTCTAAGAAGGCTTTTTACACTCATTTTTCAATTTTCAACTTCCAAAGAGAAGCCTTGGGACTATATATGAACACTAGTGTGTATAAGGTGGGGAGTTCACCTTTCATAAAATGCTGAATGAAAATCAATATGAGAGACAAAATATTGGATAAATTTCTTGGCAACATAGAAGACAGGGAAAGCAACTACTACCCAGGCTGACAGAATGCCTGTTGAGGTACATCACCAAATGAAAAGAACAACCCAAAGCACAAAAAGCAGCAAAAGGAACAATACCACAAGATTTCAGAGAGAAAAATTTGATTTCCAAAGGACTTAATTATATATTTCACGGCTTGCAGTCAGAAGTCAATTCCATTCCACGTCTCCTCATCCAATATAATCACTCCACTTTCTAAGGGCAAGTGAGCCCAGATGGAACTTAATGCATAACTGGGGTCTCTATGGGGTGCTATAGCAAAAGGTGGCAAGGAGAATAAACAGAGACGCTGCCAACAAATCCTGTTCAGCTGCTGTAATAGAAAAGAGACTGTGATACCTCTGTAGAGAAGGTTCAAAGCAGTTCCCAGGGTTTCCTCTTCTCCATTCCTTCCACCCTGCTCCCCTACCCACTCCTCAGTGTGACTGTTCAGGTCACATGCTGAAGTCTGGAGTTAAGCCTCTGCATGTTTTAGTTTCTTTACAGCAGTTATTCCAAAATTACTTTAACTCCTTATTAAAGACCAATAAGGGTTATTCTGTGAATGCTGACAAAAAATATTCTGTTCTTAAAATCTGTACGGACAGTATGCTGTAGACTTCAGCTATAGACTATTAATTTCCTATTTTTCTAAAGTTACATTGCTTTGCCTTGCTCTAGCTTGATTTTATTTGACCTCTACTAGAGGATAGAGTGTTTTGGCAAATTTGGCAAATAGTGATTCTGTCCTTTTGCAGAGTAGCATGTGCTAGTTCAAGCACCTTTACACCTTACTTCCTACCAAGAGATTGCTGCAGCCGGGCAATACTACAAAGTGAAAATGGATAGAGAGGGAAGCTGGCCAGTCCCAACAATGAAAATAGAGCTACTTTGTTTTGAGATAAAAAGCTTCTCATTGTCTTCTGAGATCCTCAAGACAAAGAAAATTTTATCCAGGCTTCTTAGGATGGCTGCCTGAATAGCTTCTGGTATAAGAACATGTATTTGTAAGACCCTATGCAGAGATATTTTCAATGCACCAGAAAATGAAAAAAAAAGCGCTAATAAAGAAGGAAAAAATCAACAACATATTATCTAAAACTGAATTCTAATTTAGAGCCTTCAGCAATCATTATCAAGATTAGAACAGAATACCTTTTCAGTTCAGAATGTATTTTGCTCTGTAATTCACTTTTACATGGTCAATGCAACCTGAATTTTGCTTTCCTTGTCTTTGTTTTCTGTAGTAACATTTCTGCTCTGCAACACTTCCAGCCCTATGTTTTCCAATATTTTAATGATGATATTGTCTTGCACACCTTTTTCCACATAGTTTTTACTTTCTTTATGACAAAATATTTTTCCATCATGAAAAATTCTGTGCATTTTAATAGCACATAACAATAATAATTCTTCTTCTTTATCAGAATAGTAAATTACTCTCTCTACTCTGCGAGTAGAGACTGCAGCTCTACTGCAGTCTAAGCAGGTTTTCTTCTTGCTTGTATTAGCCTCTTTTTCATTGCCAGAAGCTAGCAGGTATATAATATGGTTTTGAAGAATACTTTTTTGTTTCTTAAAATGGCTGTATTAAAAAGAATTATTTAACTAATGTAACTAAGTTAACATTAAACTCTATAGGCAGGTCTCTGGCTAGGCAAAGAGTGGATTCTTTACCTCAAAACAATCTGTTCCTTATTTTGTCAACCAGTTTCAAGAAATAAATCTGTTTTAAACGGAAAAAAAAATGTTCATGCTGCTTTAAAATATCTTTGCAGGAGTTTTTCTGCATGAGTCTGTATACACAGAGCCCCTTCAGGAAAATGATGCTGCACCAAATTAAGGTGTTAATTTAAGGCTGATATGCAAAACCACATTAAGCCACTGGAAAATGCTGTTGAGAATCAAGACAACCTGGACTGATTTTGTTCGATTCACGACTAGCTACCCGACATTGCAATGGAAATTAGTTAACCCAATAAAAATTCATCCAGATTAACTTTCCAGCATATGACTCTGTAAAGTGCTAAGTTAATGTACTGTCTGTATGCCACTAAAATTCAAAAGGAGTTGTAAATGTACCTAGCAACTATGTGAATGAAGTGAAACCATTAATAGTGGGCTAAACATGCTGCTTTAATCATGACAGTTTAAAAGAGTCTTTCAATCTTGTCATTTCTTGTGATGCTTATACATACTTTGAATTTATTTCAGCAGATGGAAAGTCTCTTTGTCAGATGACTTGAATGCATAGGACAGGGACAGCAGGACAAGTCAAGGAAGAAAACTATAGGCCTTGACCTGCACAAACTGTTCCTCTCCTCTGCAACCCACCCCCTACCTGAGTCATGAAGGTGCCAGCAAAACAATAGCAGAGAGGAAATTTCTACAGAACTTTTCTGAAGGGCCAGATGTGGCCCATGGACTCTATAAACTAATTAAATACTTACTCACTTCTACCTGAGTGTGTCCCACTTCATACATTGGGTGTGAAACACCCCTGCATGATTGCATGAGAGTAGGCATCAAACAAGTCCTGTCACACATCATCCTAAATTTACATCTAGCCTTTCCTCCTACTGTCCGATATTCTTAATATTTGGATATCAGACCAGTTCTACTGATTTACTTTTTTTAAATAAATGTTGCTTTATTTTTAACTGTCTCTTACAATTCCTGTGTGAATGTAACTCTTGCATGCTGAATTCTTGATGTACTAAAAACGCATACAGAAAGAGGTGGGACAATACTCAAGTTTCAAAGTACAGGGCACTTTGGGAGGTGGCAGATTTAGAACTAATTTTGTACTGTCCAGTCATATGTCCTACTGCCTATGTAGTCTTGCACACTTTTGCACTATTTTAAAGGAATTCTGTGGAAAACAGAGTAATCTGAAACATAGTGCAGGCTGAACAGAGCAGAAATTCATTTCTCTTTTTTCAGCATCTTTCATCATTCATTATCCACTGTAGGCTTGTAGGTTTGTAACCCCTACATTTTTCTCAGTGACATAAGGATTTTCAATCTATTACACTCTAAGTGCCTCTAGTGGCTAAAGAAGAGGAAAAAAAAACGTTCCTGTTCATGTTCCCATTTATGATTTATTTTTGTGTGTGTTGTGAAGAACATATATTTTGGACTGATTTTAGAGATTGCTGTTTTCTTAAGTGAAAAATAGTGTATTTGAGCAGAATATATATCTGTTTCTAAGGACAAAGGGGAGTTTTGAGAACTGGTTTTCATTGAGAAGAACTGGGGAGTGTTTGTTTTTGTGAGAAGCAAGGAAAAATTCTTAAGAAAAATTAATTTTCCATATTTCAGTGCACATGTACAGTGCACATGTAAATGGATGTAGATCCACACACAGTGTCACAAATTCAGCTCAAATCAAAGAATGGATGAGATGAGCTGCTATTATCCCATTTTTCTACCACCTTTTTCTGTTTCTTACATTATTCTAGGAAAAATAAAAAACGGAGAAACAGTAGTTTTCCCTGTTGTTGCATCCTCCCAAGCTCTTTTCCCACAGCACAACTGCCAGGTATGGAAGCTGCATGGCTCGAGCCCACCCACTGCAGCAGAGTGCTCACACAGTCACACTGAGCCTAACAAAACTTCAATGAACCTAAGCCAATGATAACTTTTACCAAAGCTGACAACTTTCCTTTTTTTATCCCTTTCTTTTTCCCTTTCCAGCTGACTTGAGTAAGCTGACTTCTATGTTAGTCTACATCTATAATGCAATGGCATTGCAGAAGTACCTGGAGCCCTCAGTTCCCTTGTGACCTCTACTACATGCACAAAGTACTTTGACCTTAAATCTCTCCATTGTCTTCATGTGATCAGAAACTATTACTAGAACTAAGAATTTACCTTCAGTCTCTCTTTATTGCTTGGCATTTATCTCTTCTGCCTACTCTATATATTTGTAATTCTTTAGTCTCTGCCTCTGCAGACTTTTAAATGTCTTTCTTTTTTTATGAGGGACTGACTAGAAATGAACATGTATTCCCCCAGATGGTTGATACTTGTAAAGTGAATGATCCCTCTATTTATTCCTTTTCTCTGCCGTTTTCTTCTGACACTAACCCTTAATAAAAATGGTTCCCTCCCATATATATTCAAATGTATGCAATGCCCAAATGCATTTCCTCTGAGGCAAATGTAAATAGCAATACTCAGAAAAAAATCTAACATATGGAAATGACTTGTAGTGCTGCTAGACAGACATCAGTGTGTATTATAGAGCTTGAGGAAGGAGACAAATTTTATCATGCAGTGTGGGTGACTAAGTAACTACCAACTCCAGGTCACAAATTTCTGCACAGGACCAAAGAATGAAAACCCTATGTCTGCATGAATGACAGCAGGACCAAGAGCACATAGTCCAGAAGCAGCTGCAAATCTAGTGTTACAACTAACTCCAAGCATGCACCAAAGCTTCCTGATAGCAGGTGTGACTGCTTGCTTCAAGATAATCACTTCCATAAAAATAGTCTGCTGGAGGGAGGGGGAGAGAAGATTAACACTTTCTTGTGGCTAACACTTTAAGAGTCAAATTCTGTTCTCAAGGCTGAGCTGAAACCAGGTTAGAACTGCCTGGGAATTTGCAGTTAATAGTGACTCACTCCAATGTCCTAGACAAGTGTGGATTTCATAGGGGGTAAAAAAAAAAAAAAAGGAGGTAGGAAATCTATAAGCACCAGTAACATAAAAGATACAATGGGAAACAGAGGAGATTCTGGCTAAGTTTTAAAGGCTCTGAATTAGAGAAGCATAAATTAGCCAAAAACAGAAAGGAAGTCTGCATTAGTAGATACTGGATATCAGAGAATTTACAGGCATAACATTCTTCACCAGAAAGCAGCAATAAGTATTATCTGATAGCCTATAAAACTGAGAATGCTGAATTAATAGGATTAGTACACTCAGATACATTAATACAAATCCAAAATAACAATTACTTATGCCTGTGACTCAGAAGTAAGATTGCATCATGTAAGAATGTCGAAGAACATTTATATGTATTAATAACAGAGAAGGATGCTAAAAAAAAATTCAGATCAGCCCCCTAGGAACAAATATTTTCAACTCAGCAGGCCAAAATCGCTTGTGTGCAACAGTTCCAAGGGACTTGACTGAAACCATATCAGGCCTGCTGTGTTTCTCTTGCATGTGTCTTCTTATAAACACAGAGGAAATCTAAAAGACAAGAACAGTGTTAGTATTAAGTGGATAGAATGAGAAGAAGAACTCCGTTGATGAGCTTAGTATCACTTCAAGGCAGAATTCAAAAGCTGATAAGGGGTCTCATTCATAGAATGACTGAAGAATAAAGACACAAACAAAGCTGTATAACATGACTTTATACAATGTAAATCTTGTTAAACAAATAAGGCGTGCTGAAGAAGGCAAATGTAAATTTGTATATTTAGGAGCAAAGAATTTCGGCCAAAGAATGCCAAACCTACTAACTGATGATTTTATTTTGTACAACAATGCCTCTGAAAAGATTTTTCAGAGCTCACAGTGACAAGCAACATAATACAAATTGCCACCACCATGTTCCGACAAATAGAGAAAAGAAAGATCAAAATTACTTCAAAGGTGGAGGAACGGGCTTAGCTAAATGTTTAAGGAGTTCTGCCTGCTTCAGGTACCAAAGGAAGACAGGGTGAGTTTATTACAATGCAGAAATATGCTTACAGCATAAAACATGACATACAAGAGAATTCTTTAATTTCCTGCGGTGATGAGAATCAATACAGGAAGGTGAAGTCTTTTTTTTTTTTGAGAGAGAGCGTACACATGTTCTTAAGGGCAGGATAATAACTCTTGGAACAAAATGCTGCAGATAGTGGTGCAGTTTTTGAAATTTTGAAATGAAGTCTAAGTATTTTTTCAGAAAATATTAAAAAGGAAATCGAGTGTGATGCTGCATTCTGTGATACATGAAAAGACAAATAGACAACCTAGTGGTCTTTTTGGTCCCTAAACTCTATGTATGTACATGCTCTTACTTCTCAGGATCAGAACATAGGTGGGTGTCCATAGATTTTCATCAAAGTACATGAGAAAACTGTGAGGATCAAAGATCATATCTTACGCCACCCAAAGATTTAATAAAACTACAGAAGTTTCAAGTCTTATGACTTCATAACACAAAACAGTTATTCTAGATATTGTGCTCATTAAACTTAGAGAGTTTGAGATCAAAATATTTAACCATGAAAAATATAACCATCCTGTTGTTGGAGAAAAAAAGAGTAACCCTTACACTGTTGTTCAGATTAGCCTAAGGTGTGGGAATATATAAACTTTGTCATCAAATAAGAGGAGCATTTCTCTAGAACTGCCAGATGGCATCAGAAATACAGTCCACCAAACTCCTAATTTTGAACAACACTAGTGACTTCTAAGATGCTACAAAGCCTATTTTCTTTGTGAGACTTTGACCCTCTTAACTCTGAAATAAAAAAAAATAAAAAGAAATAGAAGCTCAGCATGTCTATTTCCCTAATATCATGAGATAACAAATATATAAGTGATGCTAATATAGAATCTGTTGATGTAATTTTTGATAGAAAACAGTAAAGGACAGCAGCTAATCATCAGAAGACCAAGATAATCCTACCAAGGCCATTAGGCACATTAGAATGATACACAGCCAATTCTACTTGTTGTCTGCAGTTTATCCATGCTTCCAATATAAAAAGTTTAGGCAGCAAAGCCAAAGTGAATAAAGTACTTACATTTAGTTATATTCAAAGTAAAAAATCACTACAGAAAAAGAATGTTATTAATGGAAGGAAGACATAAATTCTCTTTGAGCTTCACTATAAGAAAGGAAACAGACATCACAGGAAGGATCTATCCTATCTACCTTGCTGCTTTTTGATCTTCAAAAGCAGCAGAAATCTGAATTAGAAATAAGGCAGAAGAAAACCTGAAAGGTAAGCAAGTTCCTTTCGTTCCTACACAGATGGACCAGTTTTCATATTGGCTTTCACCTTCCTCAACTGATGGTGTGAATTCAGAGGAAATATCGTGACATGACAGGAATTATTGGAAGTGCACATCTGTACTAGATACTACAGTACGGTTCCATATTTATCTGTAGTAGATGGTTCATTATTGCATTGATATGAAAATAAAGTTGCAACAAAGCCTGCAACAGTAATTTAATGTTTGTATTAGGTCCTAGGTTTGGTTGATTTGCTAACCCCTTTCACTTTCTGAAGCCTTTGTTCTTCTAGCTTATCCTATGCTCTCCTCTGTAGGTTCAGATGCAGAAAGCAGAGAGAGGTATTTTTCTGCTGGCACATTTGTCAATTTTATATCTTGCACTGTTTAGGGCTTTGATGTGACTTTTTAAGTAAAAGTATATATTGGGTTTTGCATGGACAGATTTGCCACATTTTCCCACTAAATGATTTCATCCAAAGTATACTCCATAAGCTCTGGTTTTAATATCCTAATGTATTTTCTTTCAGTTCAGAATCACAGAAAAAAAATATACAGGAAAGCAACACCTTCCAAACTGTATAGAGTTCCCCTGTAAAAATCACCATCTTCAGACTCTCTTGATCAGGTCCAATTTCCTCTTTAAACTCTTTTAAAACTCTGTTTTGAGCCCTGAATATCATTGTAGAGCATGTCCTGCTTTCCAGCATGCTTTCACAACCACTCACAGTTTGAAGAAGCTTATTAACGAACAGCACTTCCCCAATCTGGGCAGCAGAAATCTCTCTGACAAGGCAGGGTGCCTTCCTTGCCTTGACTTTCAAAGAGAGCAAAAGCTTTGGGGACACCCAAAGTCTTCTGAGCTACCAAGTTAGCCCAGATGACAAGGCTCCTGTTTAGGAAATAGAATTCATGGCTGATGCCCTTCTATCGACAGCAGGCAGGAAACGCACTGAGATGCAATTTGCACTAGACACATTTCTGCTGGGGCTTGGCCAGTGCTTTAAGCAGTGCCTTGTGTTTGCTATGAATGTCCTGCAAAAGGCACAGGATACAGCAAAAGGATAGTCTGAAGATTCAGAAAGGTAGATATAGCATATTTGAAAGGTGATGGAAAGGAGAAATTCAGTATGCAGTTGATGAAGTAAGTACTAGGGCAAAGATGTAAAACACAACAATGAGAAGCAAGAAAGTCAAATAAACGTATTAAGAAGTCTCAAAGTTTCAAAGAAGTCTCAAAGTCATCCAACAGATTATCATTCCTTCTATCAAAAAGGAGGAAATGCCTGTTTTTGTAATATGTAGCACGGAAAAATTTATAACAGCATCAACTAAAAGGAGTAAGATAATGTCATGAAAATATAAATACTAAAAAGTATAGCTGGCTGACTATATTCTGGCACTGTTGTGCTCCCTGCCACTGGTAACTTGTTCAGTCATGCTATCTCAACATCTCTGGAAGAAATCAATTGGTCTCCTTACTTCTGGTGCCTGTTTTTTAAAGGCTGTGAATTTTCAAACAAATTGTGTTTAGAGTAACTAGATGGAACTCTGCTGTATAATCTATCTAGAGAATGACAAGTATATGCAGATTTTCATGGTTTTCTAAGAGAGAATAATAAATTCAAGGAGATAAAAAAAACTCTGTGGAATGCTTACAAAAGAGATGATAAAAGGTAGCATAAGGAGTAAAGCTTGCCACTTTAAAAAATCAACAACCAGTGAAGAAAAAAAGGCCTGATGAAATCACTTTTATTCTGAACTAAGCAGAAATTTTCTAATATGCTTCTTTAGGGGAAAAAAATGGTAAATCTGTAAGGTTTGGAAGGACTGCTTTTGCTACAAATCTGTAAAGCAGAATCAACCTAGGAGGCTTAAAACAAAAAACTATGTAATGAGAAATATGGTGGACAGCCTTCAAGAAGAATAGATAATATGGCAGCTTCTTCAAAGGGGGTAGTGAGTGAGATCTGGTAACATGTTCAGAAGAGATGTTGGGTGATTTGAGACCAAAAAGTTTGTTGATTACAGGTATTACAGGTCAAATCTCTAAAATCAAACAACAACTAAGTTGCTTTAAGTATTTCTTTCCCACACAACCACATTAAATGCAAAATTCCTGGAAAACCCACTTTAAAGGGAGGAAGTGAGTACTACCACTGGAAGTCCTGGTGTAAATAAAGCAGCAGGAATAGACGGGTTTATAACCAAATACGGGGTCACTCTCAAAGAAGTAAACTTATTTTTCAAGATCATGTAAGACAGAAACAGACCCTCTCCTAGGAGAAAGAGACGAACAAAAAGACAAATTTTTAAAACTATAGACAATTGCAAAGCTCAAAAACAGTATCTGGTCTTCTTGTCTCTAGCTGTAGAAAAATTTTTGATTAAATAGTATGGGTAATTATTGTCATGACATTAAAAGTTTGATAGTGAAGATCTGTTGAAGACTTTCAGTTATGCTCTGTAGAATTCCTGTGGTTTGTCTATTACTGGTCTGAATGACTTCAAGGGGAAGAGGGTTGACAAGACCATGCTGAAAGCTGATGGTTGTTTTGGTCAGAAGCAATCAGAAGCAAGAAGCAATTAGAAGACAGATCAGAAACAGAATCTAAGGTAATTCTCTCCATTCTTTTTCCAACAGGATACCTTATAAGCAGCATTATTCCACACATGCAGATAAAGCTCAGCTTCTGTACATAATATTAATTCTCTGTCAAGGTAAGAGAAAAGTGTTGGGCTTCATTTCCCCTGAAAGGTATGATTCAGAATTATTGGTACCTGTAAAACAACATGGGAAAAAATAGACCTTTTGAAACATAGAACAGCATTAAACGGTCTAAAATATAAAGTAAAATGACTTTAAGAAACAGTATAACCAGAGGTTACTGAGATGGTCAAATGAAAATGTGAAAGTGAAAATACTCCTAATGATCTTTTTCTGTTTCTCTACCTCATTTACGTTTGTGAAAGAGAGCTAAAGATATAGATATAGATATAGATATATAATTATAGATATATTCTATCTATTGATATAGAATGAGAATAATATGAGGAAATCTCTGAGAGGATTGCTGCATAAGAAAGAAATTAAGAGCAAAAGACAGAAATTAAAGCCTCTTCTTTTACTTGGACTACCTTGAGATACCACGTGAAATAAGAAAAGCTGTTCTCCCTCCATCTTTTTCTCATTTGCTATCTTGTGTAAAAATAAAAGATTTTTCATGCAAAGTTGTCTGAAGTGTATCTCTGTGTGCATTATGACAGTTGTCTCCCATTTGAATCATCTTTTTCTCATATGACATATTACGAAGAACTTTCTGACAGGAAAGTGAGAATCACTCTCTTCTACCAAAAATAGGAATCAACAATAATCATATAACTCTTCTTATCTGATCTTTATTCTCTTTTGAACAACAGACATAGATGAACTCAAGAAATAGTAGAATAATTTCTAAAATATACGTAACGAATAGAAAGGCAGATATACAAGAGTACTAAGCAAATAAAATATCTTTTATATTGAGCTGAAACAAGATAGAGCACATATGTTATTCATCTTTGATGCATGATATACTCGAAAATTTTAATAATTTTCTAATAATTCTCATAATAATTTTAATAATTGCCTTGAAGTATGTATCTCAGTACCTATTCAACTTATATTGCAAAGCAGTGACTTTCCCTGGTGGAGACCCTTTTGAGAGTCGAGTTCCTTCTCTCTCTCTCTGGCTTGTGCTGGAGGCCCAAATATTCTGGGTGGACCTGACCAAAGTAATAATCATTGTGACAGACAATGGTTGTTACTTATCACTTATCCCCTCAGATCTTTTGTTCTCCACACTACTTTCTCTTTTCAAAGAAGTTCCCTTTGTGCAGAAGGAAAAGATCCTTCTTTTTTACCATTCTCTAACTGTGAATTTGTAAAATATGGAGAATACAAATTGTTCTCCTGCAATCAACATAAAAATGTAGTCTGCTAGTTGTGGGATATCTTGGTAACACAGAGACTATCTCTTCAGGTCACATTTCTAGAAGAGAGTCAAAGTAAAAGTACCTATAAGTACAAATCCTGTTCTTTGCATACAAAAAGACAGAACTTCACAACTTTTGCTTTGGATTGTTGACAGATAATGAATAATAGTGATTATTTATATGTTATTCATATAAAAATGACATCTACATATTACTTTACATCTGTCAACGGGCATAATTATTACATTATATGACTTGTTTTGTGTTAATGTTTTTATGAAGCTGCAATATTTTCTTTTGCAATTCCTTCATATTTTAGCTGTGTTTCGGTTTGGGCTTTTTATTTGTCTAAATATAAAGCTGTCCTTGGTTTTGTTTTTTTGTTTGTTTGTTTGCTTTCTTTGATGACGGGTAAGTAGCTTAAGAAGTGTCTGATCTGGTGCACATGTGCAAGACAACATCTGAAGAGAAATACCAGCATTAATGTTTCTGTAGGCAAGATGGTTTGAGAGTGTGAGTACGGTGAGTTTTCTAGAGAGCTCTGAAAGTCAGGTTGAGTAAGAGATATTAGGGAACTAGCTGATTAGGCAATAACTTAATGGAGCCTAGAAAAAGCAAGGAGCAGAGCTGGTGGACTCCCAGAAACTCTGTAACCTTCTATAGCCTACTTTCTTAAGTTTCCAACTACTTCTTGCTAGCCAGACAGGCACACCTTTGACAAAAGTCTGTTTCTAGCAAGGAACCTTCTTTCAGATATTTCAACTCAATTTGCCTCTCTGCAAACTTCCAGAGTGTGTAGGAGAGATGCACATTGTCTTAATAGACTACAATATTTTAATATGCTTATGCCTTATATGCCTTATATAGGGAAGCAAAAGGCATTAAATGTGCAAGATCGAAATAAAGTTTTGAATCCACGTCTCAAATGCTTTTGGATTATGATGGGCAACCACGGACACAAAGAAGAGACACTCTGACCTCATCTGTATGGCTTTCGCTGTGCATCTCTTGCTTTTATTGAACAAAAATAGAAGGAACATCTCAGATTACATAGCTAATACCTATCTTTTTGCTATTCTGGCCAATTCGCTACTATTTTCACCCTGCTGCCTTTCAGGCTCACATACTATCAACAAGTGAAAATTCGCTCAGGTAACTGGAACTGATTTACAACCACATAGATGTGAATTTTGACTTTGTTTTCCTTTTTGCTACTTCTCCATTCCCTTTTCATCTTTTATTTTCTCCATATTGTTTTTTTAAAGATTTTGTTTCTAACACTCTTAGGTTTCATGTGACTGATACTGTAAAAACAGATATAGCTAACTTCAAAGACTGAGTCACCTCCAGTTTTGGCTTATATTGTATGTGTCTGGCCTGAAGACTGCATGAGGGCAAAGTTTCATGTGATTTTTGAATCAGACCCTTAACATGACATAAAAAAATCCTGTACTGTACAGATATTAAGTGGCAGACTGTTTCTTATTACTAGTTTTTCTTCTATATGCCTGTCATTAAAAATAATAAATTGCCCTACCTTATCTTGTGGAGAACCCTTATTTTATTCCTTTGTTTTGCTTTTATTCATTTTATTCATTTTCTTCATTTTATTGATTTTCTTCATTTTCTTCCTTTTATTCATTTCCTCACATTCCTTCTAACAAACTTGCAAGGTAAATCAAAATAAAATGCAGTAGCCTTTATTTCCCTCTCATAGTAGAGAAGTTAGCAGTTCACATCCTTATCTGATATTCCAGTTTACCAACTCTGCTCTGTGAATGCAAAATGAAAGTAATTGAAAAGGAAAAAAAAATACAATCAATGTAAGAGGAAATAATCTTCATAGAGAGCTAGTATTCCAGCTACTATTCAACATATTTATAATATTTATTGTTAATCAACTTCCCATGTCACATGCTCCTATTTTCTCTTGCCCTTTGCTGTTTAATTCAATGTATACCCTTATTATGCAATCAAGCTTCAGGTGGATATTTGTATTGTGTAATAGCTGTGCAGAATCTATAATATATTAGAGAAAGAACACTTTATCAATAATAACATTTCTGTTCTGAAATGATGGTTATCAAATATCACTAGTATTTCCATATGTTTGGTCATATTATTCACATACAGCTGCTATTTGGTAACAGTTTGCATCCTCTAGATTTCAGGACGTTCAGATTTCAGAGGTTCTGCAGTAAAAAAAAAAGTCCTCCACCATTTAGGCAAGCAAAAAGCCCTTAAAAATTGCACATAAGACATCATTTCCTCTGCAGAACTCCAGTTCAATCAAGCTTGTACATGGGCAACAAAAACTACCTTTTTTTTAAAGATGTAAATTCATTAAGGTAAGCTATTCACAGCTTTTGGGGTGCATCTGAGAATATTCTCTTTGCTCTAGTGCCCCCAAAAGCATGTCACTTAGAATTATTAGCATAATTTTCCCTCTAACAATAAAAAGCTAAGCTCTGCAAACACATATTAGTGACTAATGAGCCTGTGATCTTACTTTCATGTCAGATTTGCAATGGGTCTGAAGCTCTCCTAGCCAAACACGTCGAAGTGTGCTAGAAAATCATGTTGCTGAATGTGCTATGAGTTCATTGGATATGTACATGGGCTGAGATGTGATACAGGAATATTCCTCAGTCTTTTCTACTCCATTGGCCTCCTGCTTCCCTTGGAGAAAAATGAAATTAAAAAAAAAAGAGAGATCAAACTAGATAATGTTGCCAAAATCATTTTCACTTACAATCGAATAAAAATTTGACAGAAGTTTTAATCTTAATTTATTATTTTATTTTCATATATTGTTTTCTTGCTTACAGTTGTACTTCTGTTTTCAAAATGTTTTGCATGTGACTATAAGTTCAGTCTCATTGCTCTCAAATACAAGCCCTTACTTCTACTATCATTTACTGTACAGGCACAAGATTTGGTTTAGTCACAGTCACAAAGGCAACCATTTGAAAAAGCTATAAATTAACATTATCAACAGTTTTGGCTCTGTTTCTTTATGTCAGTATGTGGTTCATTCATTGCTGTATTGTCTCCCCACTCTTCATCTAGAAGGACAACAGGAAAAAGTAGTTCCACATTTTTACCTATATACATAGAAAAGGAGCCAGCAAAAAAAAAGCTCCCTGGGCAGGAAAGGAATGCTGGATCAGGCCTGTCCACTGTAGCATATTGCTTAGCATCCCACCGAGGGATGTTGTTGCTTCTATTTTAACAGCAGATCTCTGCTCTTGTTACTATTTTAATGGCAGATTTTAAAGCTTCCGCTAACATTGGTACAGACACTGAAGCTCTGTTAGAGAAACAGAAGTGGAGAGCAGATGGTGATATAAGGAGGAATGCAGTATCTATAAATATTCTGGTGAAATTCATATCCAAGGCTTCTCAACAGAGCCAACGCACTACACTAAACCCTTAATATGGGCTTTAAATTGTTTTTATGTGGTAAATGGCTTCTGAATCTGGGTTGGCCTACCAAGGAGATTTTTACTTATAGGATCTGGCTGTTTATAGCAAGCCAAAGAAAAAACTTATGAAATGTTAATTCCGGATTAATTACCATTAGAAAAAAAATTCACATTTCACGTTGACCAAATATGGGCAAACACTTCCTGCTAAGTTGTCAGGATTTCAAAAACACACCCACAGAAGGGGCAATGGTGAAAACATAGAAACTTCTGGGAAAATACTTCTTGACGGTTTGTCAGAAAAGACGTTAAGGTAACGTTACAGGGCGGCACCATTTGAATGTCCAACTCACATCTCCTTCCATAAAAATCAAGCAAGTGAAATGATATTCATAATCACCAGAAATATTTTAACAACACAGTTCAATATACTGGACTTTTTAAAACACGAAATAAGCCTTTACATTCACGTGGCACTCTTGCTCTGGGACGTTCAGGGTAAAATATGTGGAGCTGGAAATTTTGATATAGCCATTGGGAAGGTGACAGAAGGAACTAACATTACTGCATTGAGGGCATAGGGACAAGTTATTTATCCAGGTGCTTTCAAGAAGCTTCCTTCTTCTACTAAAATGTTCTTAAGTCATCAAGAGATCAAGGATCAGAGGCAATGGAAGCTAGGGCTTCGGAGTGGAAAAAGCTAACGCAACCTTCTTGAAGTGTTGCTCCCTAGTGGTTCTTAATTTCTATGTTAAAGTCTAAATACTAATATCTTTCCTGTGCTTAGCAAATAGCTCTCAATAAAATAGCTGCAGTTCTTTGCAAAGAGAAGGAGAAGAGGAAATAATGATTACTTGTTTCTCACTAAATTTCCTGCAACTGAAGTCCAAAACTGGAGTAAAAGCAAAATATCTTACCCCATCTTTGGCTTTTATCTCAAATAGATACCCAGAGAGGATGATATTTTTAGGGGACTTAAAAATTTGTTCCCTATTGATTACCATTTGTTGTATTGAGCCTAGTACAGGTCTATGCAATGGCTTTACCTAGATTTGCAGTGCAAGCTAAAAGCAAGATACTAATGCTAACCTTTAAATTATGTTCATGCATGCCAGTGTCAAACTTTAAATCTCAATAATATTTTGAAAGTACAGCAATAATTTAACCACCCATTTTTCAATTTCAAATATAAGTTAGGATTTTTGCTCGTAATCAATGTACATGTTTCATCTGATGCATTTTCCTGCTATCTGTGGGTTCAGTTAGACTGTTTTCTTAAATAAGTATATAGATTGGGTTAAAATTTTATTTTGTTTAACCTTCTGACTTGTCCTTACACCATAAAATGTGATTTAATAAACACTGCAATTTCTGAACATAGAATAAGTTCCATCATCAAATTTGCTAAATATATGAAGCAATCTCCTGTGTCAGAGAAGATTAAAAGGTAGTCCTAGTGGAATTCAGAAGCAAGTAACAAAAGAGGATGATAATTTCACATTGTAAGGAAAATGCAGAATTTAAAATAAAGATTCTGACACCTCACAACTACAGCATTTTTAAAATGTGCTATTTTAGTGGATAGTTCTGGATAAAAGTGTGTATTTATAACATAAAAAAATGACATTCATTTCTGAAAGATTTATAGCTTTCAAGACTCACACTTCACATCTAGGATTTCCATATTGAAATATCAGAGAAGTATCTTTAGACCACATTCCCTGTCATTTGCCACTGGCAGAATCCTGAAGCTTCCATTTCCCTTACAGTTAGGCGCTGATCTAACAGGCACATAAACATGAGTTCACCTTTCCTAATGGGACTGATTGCAAAGGGATATTTGCCACAAAAAAAGAATTCAAATATATTTTGGAAGGATCAGGACTGAGATAGCAAGGTGCAATCTGGCTAACAGAAACTGCTTTTGCTAACGAGAAGAGGGGAGCATAAGAGTTCCTAGAAACGAAAATGAAAGCCTGATGTGTTTTTTAGTGTCATCCAAAGCACTCAAAGAAATTTCTGTCAGAAACTGTAAGATTTCAGAAGTAGTCATGTTTTTAAACACCAGTTGAGAATGCCCCTTTAATATGATAGAGCTCAGGGTTTGCTTAGTTAACTTTTAGGAAAATATTATTTTCTTTTGCTAAAATATTTATCCACTGAAAGTGGAGTATTTTTGTCCTCACAGCTGTTTGCTCCTGTATTATTGAACTTTTTTCCTCTAGCTTTGCCCTTGTCTCACTCCCTGGATGTAAACGATGCAGATCGTTCTGCTTGAGCTTAGAAGAGTGATAATCATAGACAAATGCTTGCAATCTGTCTTTCATTAAAAGAGTTTTTTGCACTTCTGTTTCACACAAAATTTTTTCAATTGCCCTTCTAAGGGAGGATTTCACCTCTACTTTTGCCTTGAGGTAAATATTGGCTGCAATAAAGCATGGTAAGTAGGTAAGTGGGAATGGTATCTTTGTAGTGTGGCTCTGAAAAAATACTGTGGTGTTCTATCAGAGTCTCCCACTCTTCAAAAATACTACTTAAAAGTAGTCATGAGCATGAAATACTTGGGGCAAGTTTAGTTGTATTAATAGAATAGATAAAATAGTATTTCCGTATTAAAAAACAGGACAATTCTTCTCTACCCTATACAAAAGAAAAAAAAAATTCCTTAGTAAAACAAGTTTCAAAGTAGCTTTTGTTATCAAATTCCTGAAACATCTTGCAGAGCAGGAGACTCCTATTTCTAGCTATCAAACCTAATGTTAGTATCAAACACTTACTATAGCAGACTATAAAATAGAAATAGAAAAGATTGGTCTTTCTGAAATGCTTAAAATATTTCAAATGATTAAATTCAAAATTTTAGTGGACCTAGAAAAGTTTTAGACTACATTCTACAGAAAAAAAAAAGTACATTAAATCCAAAATATTAGTAATATTTAATAATTGTAGTTCTAGTAATTCATAATATAAGTAATATTTGGATTTGTAGATGATAAATAATTAATAATAACATATATATATGCTATAAATTCATTTTTGATATGTTTATAAATGTATGCAATGCAGGGACAACATACAATAATCAAAATAGTAGCTGAACAAAATTCCTTGCTGATAATCTTAAAAATTCACTCTTCTTAACTAATAAGAGCATAATTTCTTCCCTTCAAAAACCCCCAGTTCCTAAAGAGGAGAAAATCCTAAAACAAAAAAAATAATAAAAAAAGTGGACTACAAATAAAGGATAATAGGTATTTGCTGAAAATCATTGTCACTGCTAAGCTTTTGATTCAAATCAATAATGGGCTGAACTTCTCAGTTGTTGCTGAATCTAGCTCCATATAAGAATCTACGGACTACTGTAAAACAAACAAACGAAATGACATTTTAAAAAATTACTTTAAAAAAAAAGCACAACTCATGTCCTCATTAAAAATAACCATTACATTTGAAGATAGCTGAAATTTAATTTTAAAATGTGATTTAAAAAAAAAAAAAAAACTCAATAAAATAACATACAAGTCTATTTGAAGTCTCTATTCTCCTAACCATGGAGCTACCAGGGAAGAGTTAAGTACATTGGATCCTCTGTGCTCAAAGTAGTAGATTCTGGCACATGAACTGTAGAGCACATCTTATTACGTAAATGGTAAAAAAAAATGAAGCCAACCACAGTGTAAACAGTTGGTGTAAATGTTGTCTTATTAAAAGAGGGTGACTAACCAACAGCACCTCCGAAACATTATTCTTCATAGACCAGAAGTCCTTGGTGTGAATTGACACCACTGTGCTGTTAAAAAAAAAAATGGGCTATTCCAAAAAGTCAGCAGTCTAAGTATGTGTAACATCCTAAATGCTAAAACAAATAATCTTTTCCTTGATAAAGTTAGATGTGCATCCTGATTTGCAGGAAAAAGCTGTGACTCAGCGATGTGAAAAAAAATATTCCAGCTGTGAATCCAAAGGGAAGAGAAAAGTTGGAAAAAAAATAGCGATGAAACCCTGGTATTTTTCAAGAAAGCAACACAAAATAGCTAGTATTCGCTTTGTCAGATGGCCCTAATAAGATCTGTTCTTCCTATCTATCTGTGCTACTCACAACACTGTATAAATGCTACAGTGAATAAAAAATATTTGAAGTCTAACCATTTATATTGTAATTTTGCGGTGTCAAATATTTGCATGTATACTCAGCAAGATTCTGATTATTTGTAAATAGAATGACCAAGGCATGATTCATGATTTAGAGTAGAGCAGGGACTGAATTATCTGTGATAGTTGGTTGTCACAAGGAACGTTAAATTACTTCCTTAGCAATAAGAAATTTGCTATGCCAAATTAAATTAACATTGATTCTACTTGTAATTAATTACTTATGTTAATTAACACTACAGTGTTCACTGGAAGTGAGGTGATTCCACCTAAATGATCCTAACCCACCTAAAATGATTTCATCCTAAATGATGAAATTCACTTTTTTTTTTTTCACACCAAGCTGTGGGGAGCAAGTCTTGCTCTCTTTAAACTTTTGCTTGTTCAGGAGGTTTTCCTTCCTTCCTTCCTCCCACCAGGCCTAAGCTTTAGCAACTAAGATGTATTATGCATTTGTCCAGTACAAGATAATGAGTTGATTTCTAGTGTCTACATAAAACATATTGGACCGTAATTACTATATGCCATCTCTAGGAAACAGGCTAGGATTCACTATCTGGAAAAAAAAAAAAAAAAAAAAAAAAAAAATGCCAC
>JAVCKT010019982.1:8822-22489 GCA_032273925.1 Rhynchotus rufescens | reverse complement strand
GCCCTGCCCCGCGGCGCTCCCGCGCGGGCAGCGCCGCCGCGGGCGCCCGGCCGTACCCCAGGGCGGGCAGGATATGGCGCGGCGCCTGTCCCGCAGCCGCCCCCCCACCAACCCAGCGCCCGCCATTTCGCACTCCCTCCCTCGGGGGTATTGATCCAGATGATGTCCAGGTGGCAGTAGTAGACACACTCCTTGTCCTTGTAGGTGTAGCAAGTGCAGCGCCGGGCCCGACGCCGCAGCGCGCCGCCGTCCGCCTTGGCCCTGCCGCCGCCCAGCAGCGCCGCCGTCTCGCTCAGCTCCCGCCCCAGCGCCGCGGAGCGCGGCTCGCCCCCCGGCAGCGAGCGGGGCCGCGGCGGCGAGGACCCTGTGGGGCGGGAAGGCGAGACCCACGCTCAGAGTCCGCGCCCGTGTGCCCGCGCACCCCCGCGCCGCGCCCCGCCGAGCGCCCGGCAGGCGCCGCTCCCGCCACAGCGTCGGGGCTCCGTTATGTCCGTGCGCCCTGCGGCGGCTGCCGCGCTCTGCTTTGCGCCCACGTAGGGCCAAGCGCTGCCTCTGCTGCCGACTTCTCTAGCACGCCTCGGACGGGGCTGTTGCTGCCGTCTTTGGGCAAAAAAAACCTCAGCCTTTCTTTGTGTGCATGCATGGGGTTGGCAAATAAATAAATAAAATTTTTTTTTTTTTTTTTTTTTTTTTTTACCTGCAGTCGACGTAATTGTAAGTCCAAAGAGGAACAGTAATCCCAGCTCCATTAAACCCGATTTGCACGCTTGGTAAGTGCAGGCAAAGGTGAGCGGCGGGAGAAATGAACCCTCCCAGGAGGAATCGCTTCAGGTTGGCGGCGAGGAATATCCTGGGGCTGGCGGCAAACGCTGCTCGCAGCTCTGAGCTCCCACCCGGAGGTGTGATTAGTGCTTCTCACTTGCAGTAACTTTCCGCCAGTGCAGATTTAATCCTGAAGGGGAGAGTGTTGTCAAGAGAAGGGAAGACCCATTACCCGGCTTTTCCCGCACACACCTCCCGCCCCCACCCCCAAATCCCATCAGAAACTGGAGCTGCTGTTTTCCAGCTGCAGACGCCTCCCACAGCGGACAGCTGCAGGCCGGGGCCGGGGCTGGGGGCGGCGCGGCCCCCCGCGCCCCCCGCCCGCGCAGGTAGGGCCGCAGCGGCCGCGCATCCCCTCCGGAAGCCGCCACAAACCCCCTTTGTTCGCGCTTCCCCGGCGCCCGCGCCCATTGTTCTCGGCGGGATTTCGGAAGGGCAGATTGCTGGGGTGATAACAGCTCCCGCTGCAGCTCTGTCGCGGACCTTGGTTGGGTTTTTTGTTGTTTTTTTTTGTTTTTTTTTTTCCTTCCTGGACTCTGCTAGTGATTTCCCAGGTGAAATCAAGTCATCAGCTCAGTAATGCTTGCTTTTTCCTGGTTAATTACAGGCACTTCTTTGCCAGAGAAATCTACATAGGCTTTCTAATTTATGGTGAAAGACATGCTTACTCTGTGCAGTGCTTGTCCCTCCTGCCTGGGACAGTACTCCCACGTTCCTGTTGCTAATATAACTGTTTAAGGGTTAAGGAAATTTACTTTATCTTTTCTTACAGCAGTGAGTGTGTTATAGCATTTGTAGATAGCACATGGGCAAAGGTTAGTTAGCTTCGCTGTGGGAACTTCAAATCAAAGCAGGATATTTTATTTAAAAAGGTTTCAGAACTAACAGAAAGAGTTGCAAACAATTTTACTTCTTGTCCGAGTTTGGAATATCTTCTGAGATCTCTTTTGTGAGTAGAAAGTGAGTTACAGAGTCCGCAGATTTTGTTATCCAAAGGCATACCACTGTTCTCCACCACATCACATTCTTTATCCGGCCCTGCCCCAATTCCAGCTTCTGGTGTGGACTGCTCAGTAACAGCACTTACAAGAAAAAAACAAAACAAAAACAAATTAATATGTCCTGTTCTGTCAGTTGGTCAAACTTTTGCCATTTGTCAGTTTCTAAAGTCTGAGAGTTTCGTGGCAGACCTTTATCATATTCCTAGCTAGTAACAAAAACATGATGTCTGTCAAAGATTGGCTTCTAGCTAGAAAGTGCCTCTTTCTCAAGTTTTAGAGACCTTTGCTCTCAGTGGACGCCTTAAATTGCTTTTGTTTGCCATAGCTTGTGAAGATGACAAGGCACTGCTGTCTTTCTCTGAAATCGCAGAAGCCCCTAATGGAGCCTTCTCTCCAAAGCCCAGTCGAAAGGACAAGATCTCTAAGCCTTGTACTCACTGCAGGCAGAGCAGTTCCTGGAGACGGAGCTTAAGTATTTAACTTGCGTATTAACAACATGTCAGTACTGAGACAGAGCTGTGAAAATATTTTGGTGATTTTAGTTCTGCTAACCTTTAAATACCTTCACTGTGTCACTAGTGTTCCAATAATGAATATAGTGGGGAGAAATAGATCCTGTATGAGATACTGTCTTTAGCTCAGACTTGGTAGAGTAAAGCAAGTGCTTACTTACCTTTAAGGGTGAGTAATTGTAATGAACTGTAACATTTAAAAGTGCATGTTTATACATCTTGCTTTGATGAATTGTGGGTTTGTGTGTATTGGAGTCCTGCCCTCAAAGCATAAACAGTTATAGTTGGGCATCACAACTAGATAACTGCTGCTATTTGGAAAGATGAAGTGACAAATCTCCCTCCAAAAAGATAGTTTCTGAAGTTAGATCCATTGCCTTATATAAGTAGAAACATCAATTGCTTCAAATAAGGAAGTTCTAGATGTTGTACTGTGTTACTGTTGGCTACAGTACTGGTTTTGGCAAATGCTTATGACTGCATTATAACTTATCTGAAAAAAGAAAAATATAGAGATTTATTGTTTAATTACTATTTAACAAAGCTCCCTGCTGCAGCCAATAGGAAGTGCTGGTTACGTGTTGCTGAGGCGGTAGATAACAGTGACATGATTGTAAGCTCTACTTAATAAATTAGAGTTTCTTCATCGCAACATGCTTTTTGCAGATAATAATGTAATCCTAGTAATAAGAAGTTAAGAATGAGCGTTGTATAACAATTATATTTGTAAGCTGGATAGCAAAAAAGAATCCATTAAAGGCACTAGTATGTTTTGATCTGCCCAAATTTTCCTAAAAAATCGTGTTCTGCTTTTTAAATGACATTTTAAGGCCTCCCCTACAGTGCTCTACTTTTTCTTCTGCGTGCTGTTTAAGCTCTGAAAAGCCAAGGTAGGCCGTATCAGCACTGATACAGAGTGCTGTGTAAACAAAAGAGTAATAAAATATCTTCTGAAATTAGCTGTCAGGGTTCGGAAATGAAGAAGGGCAAGGTTTTGGTCAAATGACCTTATTTAAGCTGTAAAGGAACATAAGACACAAACTCTGCAGGAAGAAAGACACTCACCGAAGGAATTAATACTTCTCAGCATTGCACTCATTTACATTGATTATAAAGCTATTTTTCTGTGTCACGTAGTACCTAGTGACTCAAAGACTTGAGACAAATCAAGAATGCTGGTTTAGCAAATAGCAATAAATACGTTTTAAAAATCCAGGGTCAGTTTTCACTTGGGATGATTGTAAAGGTTTCTGGGTATCACTGTCAATTACATTGACATGCGATGCAAAGTGAACTGTTTTTTCTTACCTTCTAATTTTTGCACCTCCAACATTCCCCTCCCCGCCCTGTGCAGGGCCATGAGAGCCACTGCGCTATGTCCATGCACAGTGAGAATCCTCCTGTGCTAGGACAGTTCCCTTGTTCATAGGGCCACCCAAGCAACTTCTAGGAAGACAGTCAGCAAGCAGATCCACCTCATCGCTGGGTATAAGCATTGTGTATTTGAGAAGATCTTAAAGTTGACTGAAGGGAGAGTACATCTTAGAGATGAGGTCAAGGCTGAAGGAGTCCTGGAATGTGGAGCAGCTGAAAGAGATGATGTTAAGAAAAGCAAGTTCAGATTCCAGATTTCATATTTGAAAACCTTGGACTGCCATTTCAATTAGGAACATAGTCCTGTTTTTTAAAAAAACTTCTTTGTTCCCTTGTATTGCCATTTTACTAATACACTCATGTCATTGTGAGGTAACTGGAGACCACAGAAATAATTTCAAAGTACTTAACCTTCATTGTGTAGGGGACTACAGAGAATAGTCGTGAGTTACAAAGAATTTCCAGTTGTGTTTAAATAAGGTTGGTTACTGAGAGGAACCACTTGCAGCTTCACAGCAGGCGAAGCCTGATCAATACAGATACAATACCAAGTGAATGCAGCTAACCTTTTTATTACACTCATACAACATTCATATGTCTTTTCTCATTCTCCTGCTTCCTCAGCAATAATGATATTATTTTCTGTTATTGGAAGAAAAGATTATGTGAGGCTGCAAACGTTGTGCACTTAATGGCACATTCTGAATCATTCTCACAAAGCAAGCAACTTAATAGATGGCAGCTGAAAAAAAGTGCTGAAATCAGTAGTTTCTCAAGAAAATATTAGCTTGTGATTATTATTTAAGTTACTTTTCACTTGGGATCTATATTCAGAGACCTGAAGTAAATCCTCTCTCCCCTCCTCTAGAGACAGCCCTATTCAGGGTCCTTTGATGTCAGTGGAAAGAATCCCATTGACTTCAATGGCCTTTGAACCAAATGTAGTAAAAGGGCAACAGAGCATTCTGTATGGCTTGTAATTTGGTAACACACTTAAAGGGGGAGAGTTCTGTTACCTATCTCCTCTACTTTTTATTATTGTCAATATTTATATACCATCAAAAATAATGTAGGTATTTGATAAATGTTGAAGAGGACAAATAACGTCTGTTCTGCCCAGATTACAATTTATTTAGATAAAAGTAAAGCAAAAGAAAGAATGCTATGGCTGTTTTTGAGCACACATATTTAATGCTTGTTTCAGCTATTGTGAAATTTAGGAAGGAGTTTGCATAAGATAACATATCCTGCTGTTGTAATATACTAGAGACAGAGCTCAGATCTCTGGATAAGGAACGCTGTGCAAACCCCAAGTGCTATTATCACGACCCAGCATTCTCTCCACAAAATGAACCTGACCTCACTTCCTGCATCCGAACAATTTCAGTCTTTGCAAACTAACTGGATTTTATAAAAAGAGAATATACTGTGACTGTTACCTGAAACAATCCGTTTTGTTGAGGTTCATTCAGCTTTTTTCATGTTACTGAACAAGGAAAATTCCATATCAAAATATGAATCTGAAACTTTCTTCTTATGCTTTTAAAGAACAGGTACTGAGAGCTGCCAGCAAATGAGAAAACAGAGACTGGTACCTCAGGTGGCTGTCTTGCCAAAGAACATGGTGTGTTTAAAGGTAAGAAAGGCAGAGGCAGATATCACTGGGAGGGAGAGCTGGTTCCTGAAGGTGCATTGGCAGAAGGAAGCAAATGTGAGTACCAAGGCAAATGAGCATGGGCAGGAGCCAGCCTGCAGGCAATGGGAGGAAGGGAGGAGTCGTGTGCCCATTTAAGGGTTTGGGCTCTGGCTTCCATTTCCCTTCTTCAGAGGCCTAGTAGGAAACTTGTGGCTGTGTGAGAGGCTGGGGAAAGCTGTAGTGTTGAAAGGTGCTGGGAGGGAAAGCAGGTGTTAGGCAAATGGAAAGAAGGGGATATGTGAAGGTAAGCTGCAGGAAGAGGGCTAGAGAGCCCCAAGGATTTGGCTATCTCTCAGGATACTATGCAAAAAAAAAAAAAGGAAGTGAAATAGATGGCCTTCTGTGACAGCACTTTTTTGAGAGCTTCCTTTTGTGGAATGTACTGAGCTGGGGAGCCTCTTTGAGTGCCTTGGAAAAGTCTTTTTTTTTTTTTTTTGTACCATCTGGAAAGCTGAAGGACCATAAACTCTGAATGGACAGCCCTGGTCAGAGCAGAGCCCGCATGGAGAGGTTCCTGTAAGGACCACTGGACTGCTGAAGAGGTGAGTATCTGTTGTTGCTATTTCTGTACTCCTAGGATCTGGGTGAAGCAGCAGCCTGAAGTGCACTGAGGGACTGCAGGGATGCTACTTTTTATGGCTGGACTTGCCCAGTGACATAGCAGCTGTAATGGAACATCACTTTACTATTTGTGTTGCCAGGCATGTGTTTCTCAGCCCTTCTGATTACGAAAGGAATGTGTGGTAGAATTTCCTTTTTGTCTAATGAAGCAGTTCTGTTTTTTTTTTTGTTTTTTTTTTTTCCTTAGGGTGCTTTAGTGATGTGATGTGCAAGGGTCTGCAAAAATTAAAAAAACTCCACTGGACAACTGATAGGTAGAAATAGCTTTATACAAATCTCTGGTTGAGGTGAGTGTCTTCTAACAGCATATGAAGCATTCAGGTAGTCAAGAGTGTCAAAAACATGCAGCAGTCAGTATACTGTGTTCAAATAATTTATTTATGAAAACCAATGAGCTAGTCATAATTACTTTTACTCTGTAGCAGATCTCCTGGCCAACTTTATTTATTAAGAGACTGCTTCTGGTGCTGCCTTGTAGCATAGTATAAAAAGAAAGATTGAAAAGTTCTGCTGGACTTAACAGCTACCTATAAAGTTAGTTTATCACTATTGCAACTTTGTGATAAGTTTAACTTCAAATACAAGTACAGCTCTGACCATCTCTTTTCCACAGCTGAGACTCATCATTCTAGCAACAATCTTGACACGATGTTTGACTATGTAACCTTTCCTCTCCCCACCTAACTTATCTTTCACTAAGAAAAGACTTTGAGAGAGAAGTAAACAAGTGTCTGCCTGTATGAAGCAGTAAAGAGAAAATAAAATGACAAATGAACCTTTATTACTTAAACACTGTGACATGACGAACTGCAAGTGCTGCTCACACCTAGCCCTCTGAGAGCAGCTTGCTTTGTTGATAAGCTTTAATTGAACCTAAATCTTTAGTTAGTGAACCTAGCTTTGTGAATACAATGCCCTATGTACTGGTATGATATTACAGGCTTCCTGATTTCTTGAGTCCTTTTGTTGAATAGGCATGATGAAATCACAGGTAAATCTGAGAAAAGAGACATGGTCAACTTGGGCATCTGTACTGTGAGTGACCTGACTTAGTCATCTGTGAGTATTCAAATTTGGTGCAGAGGCTGGTAGGTCAAATAAGTCTGCTACTTAGAGAGAGCACCTGCATGAGGAGCAGGAAACTAGCCTGAAAACTGGAGTGACAACTGTGGGCTGTATGTGCAAGTTGTGTGGCCTAGGACTGATGCAGATCTGACTAAATGGGGTTAAGGAAGGTCACACATTGCTAAAGTGTGTGCATTGTGATTTGACCCTTTCTGTAGTGTTTGCACAGATATTTTTTTACATCATAAAAATCTAATTAGGTATGTTGTGGGCCTAGCACATCTTATGGCAAAGAGTTCACTGCCATTCAGATCTAGATTACCAGGTCAGTACAGAAAAATAAGTAACAGATGGCACAGATTTCCAAGGTGGACAGTTTTGTAACTGATGTCTATGGACATCAGTTGTGTATGAGCTCATTTGCTGGAAGAACATGAGTTAGCAGCATCATTCTAGATGGTTGTAAAGAAGCAGTTCTTTTCAGAAGAGACAAGCCAAACTCTGCAAAACAGAACACACACACTTAGGAGATGAATGTAAGGCTAGTATAGCAGGAGAATTCCTCATCTATTCAGCAGTTCTCATTGACATTATTGTACTTATTGTGGAGGATCTCACATCCATTTTAGTAACATATGCCTCCAGATAAGAGCAGTGGAATATTTCAGACACACCAGAAATCTTGTAAACTTAAGTCCATACAACAGGAGAGGAAGACAAGTAGAAGAGGATTAAGAGTAGCATACATACCTCTACATTTTGAATACAGCTGAAAAGCTACAAGTTGCTCTTATTTATAAGGACAGTAAAAGGAAGATGAAGGAAGAATAAAAAATAAAAGGTGAAAAATTACAACAGTTGAATTAATGGGGGAAGCAGAGAAAAGGATTGAAGAAACCTGATGGGATAAAGAATTGAGATGCTAATCTCTTCCTAGGGGTCAAGTATACTCCCCTTAACTGTCAACATACGGGGATTTTGCTTCTGGTTGGTGCCTCCGAGAGCTCCTTTAATGCAAATAGCTAATCAGGCACCAGGCTGTTTAGATTAGTTGACTGTCATTTGAGCTTTCTAGGTATTATGCTACTTCCCTTCAGAAATCCTTCAGCTGCAAAACTTTTCAGGCCATGGTTTTATTACTGTGAAGGATATGGAGCAGAGAGTCAGTCTGAAATTATTTCTGAGTACAGTGTTACTTTCTGTAAGTTTTAGAAAATAAATTATGGCAAGCATGGAAAATAGTATTAAGGTAATGTAGAACAATTAAGTTTGCTGTAGAACAAAAGGCAAGTTCTCTAATTAGTTTTATTGATTGAAGTATTTGGTAAGGGAGAGAATGAGGAAAGCCTGAGATTTATACAACTCAGTTAATAGTTTGTGTGCATCTTTTGTTCAGTGAATTTACTCTGTTAAGCTAGTGTGTTGAATGAGGCCTTGAGTAGTACATGCTAAGTGCTGTAGCAGTACTAAGTATTTTTACTTTAGTGTATTAGTATCTTTAAAAAGTTACGTAGAATAAGAAAACCTCAAAGAGCTTGGATGATATTAAAATTTGAAAGAGGAAGATAATACAAAAGAGAGGATATAGGACAGTCAACTGAAACTTCTGTTTTCAAAAGAATCATGGAAACAAACTACAGAAGTTAATAAAGAAGTAACAGCCAGTATAAGTTAATTGAGAACAGATCACATCAAAGCCATCTAGTATCCTTTTTTGACAGGCCTTGTGGTTATGGAAAAAATGGACAATATAATGTATAGTATATTTTAGAGCTTTTTGATCTTGTCTCAAGTAAACGAGGAATTTAGGTAACCTCAATGAATGAAAATACTAAAATGGATGTGAAAGTACTTGGAAAGCAGTGCTTGGAGAAGAAGTAGCAGTGAAGTAGGGGAGTGTATAAAGCAGCATTCTCTGACCAGCATTTTTATGATCTTTCACTTTAAATAAATGTACTTTAAGCTCTTCTCTAAACGCTGGATATACTTTGCACAAGTAACAAGAGCAACAACTTCTTAATTGTTAGCAGGCGTTGCATGTATGTATACACATTTGTATTTGAGAAAGAAAAGAATAGTGATCATATCTTCTCGCTCAAAAGGGCAATGGTTTCCATGTGTTTTAGTGTAGGTGATTGGGAGTCAAAATTTCTCCTTTTCGTTTTGCAAGCAAAGATTAATCTCTTGTTTGTACCAATTCAAGTTAGACTAACTGTGACTCTGCAGTAAAAATATCTAGCTGAAAAGGACCCGGGACTCTTCTGAGTTTTGTTATGAACTATAAAATCTTTGCCCCCAGATTCCTATTTCTTATCATTACCATAATAGTGATGAGGAGGATGTCACAGTCTTACTATAAGATAGCTGTAAAAGGATGATTATCATGGACGTCAGTCAAATAAGGTAAGATGTTAACTGAGTAATACCTGGGTCAGATACTCACTGAATAACTAATCTAACTATCTGATCCGATACAGACTTGTTCGGATAGCTTTTCACTTTTTTTTTTTTTTTTTGGCAAAAAAGATACATGATTTATTAAAAGTTGTGTTTAACCATTGTGTTTATATATCTTCTTCAAATAGCTTATATTTGTGGTTCTAAAAATGTTATCAGGACCTTTAAATCTGCAGAATGTAATTAAATGCTAAAAAGGGCTGGCATCAAGTATCATGAGACTTGTATGGTTAAAGTTAGTCAGTTATTCTGCTGTAAACTGACCACCCAAGAAGATCTAACAGAGAAAGTGAAGTATTAGTAAAAACGCTAACCTACTGCGTTCTGCCAATAAAATGAGTTGTGAAAGCAAAATTTGGGAGGAGAAGTTACGAGGAAGCAGTGCAAATAATAGATTTACAGTTGTTAGAGGTGGTGTTTGTGGTTCCTGTTAGCAAACCATGAGTATACACAGGCACAGCAGCTATGCCAAATGTCCAGATATTGCAGTTCTCAAGTGGGATAAAAGGCGTAACGCTGTTTAAACTCAGTATGTTTTTTGCATGCAGTAAATCCCACATGATTTTACATTAAAACCATAGGAAGCATTTTCTGTCTGTTTGTTTTAGAATCATCAGTAGATCCACTCAGCTGCATTCTCATTCCATTGCACTGTGCCATTATTGCTTATGTGTGTTTTTCCAATGTTTTTCCAAAATTTAAAAGTTGTTTTCTTCATATTCTGGAAGGTTTTTTGTTTATTTGTTTGTTTTAATCCCCTTCCCCTTCTCCCTCTTCAGACTCTAATACTTCCTGTAGTTTCTGAATGTCTCAGAACCCATTGAAACTGTTACTTGTGAAAAGTTTGGGTCGCAGTTCAAACTGTTCTCACAAAAAAATAAAAAACATTTCCCAATCCAGCAGCACTCAAGGCAATGCCACATTGTGCGTGATAAGTCTCCATTGTACTTTGTGCATATATTCACATCAAGGCCTTGGCATAATAAACTTTAATTAAGCGATATAATATATTTCCAATGCAAGAAAAAAAGAAGCTGCAGTAAATCAGTGGTTTCCTATTAAGTTTCAGGTCTAATTACCAACTTCTGGTGAACCCTTTTATTCTGTGATTTTTTTTATTTTGTTGCTACCTCCTTCCTGACACTCACCGTGATTTTGTGACTTGATCAGTATAAATTGTTCACAGCTAAAGAAAAACCTGTGGGAGTATTGGGCTGTACAGGCCTTCCTGAAAATGACATCAAGCGTGTTGTTTTGTTTGTTTGGTTTTTATTCTGTTTGCTATACAACATCAACTTAAAGGGCCAAACCTTTACCTGAGTGTATTTGGAAGATATGCTGTGTATGTATGAGAAAAAGCAGTTCCTACCTCCTCTGTTGTAGCTGTTTGAACTCTTCCTGGTTGAAGCTATAGTTTGGGACAGACTGAAGATGAAGGCACTGATAGATCAGATAGTCTAAAAAAGATTTTCTAAAAGAAAGAAAATATACTATGGAACACTTTTGCTTGAGATTGGATAAAATGAATAATGTACAGTGAAATCTTTATTTTATAAAGAACGTGCTCTGTGTGAGGAGCCTCTAGTAATAAGGAAATGTGGCCCAACCTGTGCCACGTTATGTTGCCTGTGAAGGGACCAAGAGAAAGAACATGTTGGTGATCTGAGATCCTGTTATAGATACCTTGGGAGTCTCAGAAGGAAGGAAGGAAGGAAAGAAGGAAGGAAGGAAGGAGATTCCAGGCAACAGCCCAAGTTATTACAATATCTGTGGCAATATTTTCAACACAGAAGAATGCATCAAAAAAGAAATTCTGTGGGGGCAAAATATTTTTAAATAAATAGATGAGACTTATCAGCAAACTCAAATGTAGCTGGAGCTTCTTACAAATATAAAAACCAGAATGGGAAGATTTTCCAAAAAAGAGAATGAAAACAGATCTGTTGGAAAACTGAAACTTTTCACATGAATTGTCAAACAGCCATCACTTGCTTTTTGATTCCCCAGAAGCAGGGCAGGACACACTGCTTTTAACTGCTGATGCAGCTTACTTCCTCTTAGCAAAACTCTGTTTAGTTTGAAAGTTCACATCTGTTTTTTGCGAACTGCAAGAGGATTTTAAACTTCAGCTCTAAATGCTGTTAAGCCATCATTTGCTGCAGTCGCAGTACGATTTATAATTGGGATCATGTACTCCCTTTTTGAGTCAGGAACTGAAGCCAGGATTCCCTGTCTCAATAAATCTCTCTGAAATCAGTGAAAAACTGAGTTCCATCATCTGTTAGTTGGGTCCTTGCGAGGATAACAACTTGATGGCTCCTGGTTGCTACTTTGGCTTTAAGAGAATAGGAACATGTACCATTTTAGTATCACATCTGGTACCAAAGGTAGCAGTCCCTAGAGAGGGGACTTTTGTATACCACTGGGTTTTTTTTGTTGTTGTTTTGTTTTGACTCGGCTATTTGCACATTGTTTGTTTTTTAAATCTTCCTTACTTGTCTTTTCATCAACTAAGTTAAACCCAAGCAGGCATCCTGTTTAAAAGTAAATAAATAAACAAAAAATGTAGCTATGTAATCAAAAGTCAAGTATGTTGCTCATGCAAGTGATCTGAACTCAGTCAGCATGAAAAATCCTAAGTTCTGGTATTTTCTGCTCTTAAGATTTAGATTTGTGATTTTACTGCCAAAAGATATGTTTGTTTTTTCTGTTTAGACATTGCTGAAACGCATTTGATTTGCTTTACAAATCATAGCACCTTTTGATGTTTATTTTCCGAATTTCCTTCGTTGGTGCCATCCCTTTGTTTGAGGTGTATACTTATTGAATTTGGTCTTTCTTCTGCTTCTTGTGTCTATTTAAAAACTAATAGGTCTAGAAAACATGTCCCAGTTGCTCTGTCAGTAATATCGTAGTAATATCGTAGTAATATCGTAGTAATATCGTAGTAATATCGTAGTAATATCGTAGTAATATCGTAGTAATATCTTAAATAGGCCCCGTGGAGGAGCAAAAAGCTGTATTTTATGTAAACCATTGTGTCCTGTATTAGTGATGTTTGAAATGGTAGCTGCATTTTATTTGAGATGGATGTTTGGAGTTAAAATTCAATGGTCTTGCAAAATAAAGGCTCTGTACTTGGGGTATTTTAAATGTGTGGTTGGTTTTATTTTCCTCTTAATTTTTGTATGCTAGCTATATTTACATTTTATGCCCAGATGGTTTTCTTTAATGTCTTAGTATAACTTACATGTAACATCTTGCACCACTGTTGTTTTCTTGATTTATGCCTGTGTGTATGAATAGTTTGGAACTTTGTTAGGGCAACTAACAGGGAAACTGTGTTTTTAGCACTGTGGATGGCTGTTCTCTATCAACAGAAAACTGGAAACTTGTGGTTTATGTGTGAATTGCGGAACAGTATTATAGTCGTGTCATGCTTGTTTTTGTTTTTGATTTTGTGTTTTTCTGCTTTAAAGAAGCCTAAAAACTTTACTACCAGTTTAAAGAGCTTTTTTTCACTTAGCACATTGAATGTGGCCTTAGCATTAAGAATTAAATATGTTATATTTATTTTTCATTAAGGATCATATCCTCCCCTATGTAATAAATTGTTGCAGAAGATGTTAAGGCCTGACTATCTAACACAAAAATGAAACGGATGATCCATGTAAACTATTAATTGAAGGAACATCTAGTCTAAGGTAAAGCTAGATTTTTTTCACTGAATAAATCAAATATGCTGTTTGCTATAATCATTCCTGTGCACAATTCCTCTAAACATAACTCTATGTGAAATAAAATACTATGCAATACGGATGTATTTATAGTAATTTTAAAAACTATTCTGAAACAATACATCAAATTCAGAGGCCTGTAATTGCTGGTAGATAGTTCTGCTCAGTGAATAAAAGGATTTGTTTTGCAATGGCAGTCAAAAGAAGTAATATGTATAGAAATCTTCAATATATTGAACTGCCCTAGCAATTGAGAATATTCTCAAAACAAAACAGCCCAGCAGTGTGCTGTGAGGACCCCTATGCTGTCAGACTTCAGCATAGGTGCAAACCTGCACCTTCTCTAGCACTCGTTTTCCAGACTGTTACCTGTGGACTTCAG
>JAVCKT010019981.1:19434-32568 GCA_032273925.1 Rhynchotus rufescens | reverse complement strand
ACACCCAGAGCCTGTGGCACAGAGTGACACCCAGGCGGGTTTTGAAGACCCCCCAGAGAAGGAGACTCCACAGCCTCCCTGGGCAGCCTGTTCCAGGGCTCTGTCACCCTCACAGGAAAGTTCCTCCTCACATGGAGATGGAACTTCCTGCATTGCAACTTACACTCGTTACCCCTTGTCCTGTCACTGGCCACCTCTGAGAAGGAGACTTGAAGGACTCAAAGGAGAGGACACCCATGAGGACCGAGGCACATGTCACAGCGCGAGGAGCTGCAGGACATTCAGGCCCACGTAGTGAGTGAGGAAGAAATGCGAGAGGCCCAGGGCTGCCACTGCGACGAGGACCCAGAGGACTCCGGTGCTGAAGTATATGGGACCGAGCCTGGGAGGAGAGAGCGTGCGCTGAGACCGGCCTGCGCAGGGCTGCCACTGACCTCCCCAGGGAGCGCGGAGAGGGGCACGTGCGATGGCAGCCCCTGCCTGTCCCCTGTCCCCTGCATCGGGTCCCGCTCCCACCCGGAGGCTCCAATGTATCCGCATGGGCTCGGAGCAGCTCCGCTCGCGCCGTATCCATCTCTCTGGTGCTGCCCGGGGCCTCGGGCTCAGGCTGCGCTCGGGGCCCAGCTCTGGCTGAGCCCTTTCAGTCTGGGGCTCTGCGGCAGCCTACATAGGCAGGGGGAGTCCCAAGCCCCGCTTCCTGAAGCCCATGACATTCCCAAATGAGAAACTCCGGAGGCTGCTGCTCACTCAAGCAGCTCTTTACCTTTCCGATGACGATGCCTTGTATCCCGTAAAGTACCAGTAGCGAGAGCAGAGATAGAGCAGACCCAGGGCTGCAGCCAGACCTACGATTGAGACAAGAAGGCTCAGTGACCGAATCCAAAGGCTTTCTGGAGCTGCTGTGAGCCAAGCAGGTGGCCAGCAGCGGAGCTGGAGAAGTTCTGTGTCCCTCAGTTCCACAGTCCCGTCAGCAATGGAATTACTGCCTAGGTTACTGTTGGGAAGCAGCTCCAGCACTGCTGCCCCACTGAGGGGAACAGAGCTGGGGTCAAAGCAGCTAACGGGCCATTCTCACCTTGGTGGAAGAAGAGGCCGGCCTGCCATAGAAGTGCCAGGAAAATGGGAAAATATTCGGAGGAATTCACCCTGGGAGGAAAGAGGAAAATTGTGAACAAGGGAGAAGAGGAATATCTTTCTTCTTTTGCCTCCCCTCGCAGTTTCCAGAGACTGTAAACTATTGTATTTAGGAGATGATGCCTCCCTAGAAAGCCTCCAGGCTTTCACCTTTTCCCACAGTTCCCTTCCCGTCTTTATTTGCAGGAATTAGACAGTGGAAGGACCTGGGTCTCCAGGTCCAGTCCCTGACTACAGAACATTCAGCAAAACACCCAGGTCAGTCCACAGCGAGTGGCTCCATGGAGCACCCCGCGCTGCTGCCCAGGTGCTGTGGCTTGAGCCCTGCAGAACAAGCACAAAGGCTCAACTGCAGATGCCAGGGGGGAAGCGCTGGAGAGAGGTCAGGATCCCAAAGCCCTGCGTGCTGGAGGACAGGGTTGTGTCGTGAGGTACTTGGAGCATCCCAAGGTCCTGAGATGGGGTCTGGGTCCTGGTCCTCCTCACAGGCCATGACCAGAGTCAGGAGAGGCTGCAGCTCATAGGGACAAGGTCACAGCAGCCTGGGATTTGAGCAGAGCGCGACGGAGCCCCGGGCGGGCAGGACCATCTGCACGGCTCTGCCCTGCACCCGAGGCAACGGGCACGGGGCCGGGCTGAGTGTCCGGGCTGCAGAGGAGCAGAGCGGGTGGTGCCTGGGCAGGTCCTCATCCCTGCTCTCTCCACACTGCTCAGCTAAAGCAAAGCAGAAACTCTCCCTCTCTGCACCCCTCCGCAGCTGCGTCCGTGGCACAAAGTCAGATTCCAGCAAGCCCATCCCGATCCCTGCTAAGAGCCCTCCGGGAGCCTGTTCATGCCAGTGAGTGTTGCTGAGAGCAGTCCTAAGCTGCCTGGAGCTTGCCCCTAAAACCAGCCTAAGGCTCGGGTACCCGCAGCTCTGTCGTTCACAGCCCTTCTCTCTACAGCAGGGGTTTCTGGTGTGATCTCTACCCAGAATGGCCGGTGTCTTTAGGGCTCAAGAGCCATCACGGTGCCAGTGCTGACTCACTGGTTCATTCTTGTATCCCTGAGGGAAGCGAGTAACCGCTGAATTAGTCCAGCCAGAAACGAACAGCACAGATTGCACACAAGCTCTAAAAAAATGCCCTAAAAGAGAAGTTTCTTACTGTGCTCGAAAGATCCTCTCAAATTCAGGTGGGCCTGAGATCTTTGGAGGAGAAATGCCGTACGCTCGCCTGGCATGGATCACCTGGAGGAAGAAGTAGGCTGCAGTGAAAAAGAAAAAAAACCCTTGGGTCAGTAGTTTGGCTTCGCTGTTCTGGACCAGAACTTTGTCAGGGACAGACGTGGGTAGTGCAGCCCCCTCTTAACTCAGCGCCCATCAACAGCAAAAGCTGGGTGAATATCCCCGAAACGTCTCAGATGCAGAAAGGGAAGGACACAATGACAGTCAAGCAAGGGCAGCGCAGTCTTGTGCAACCGGCAGATATCTGTTTTCTTGCTCACATAGTTAACACACCAGCTGTTATCAATAGAAATTATTAAACAGTTCAGAGGCACTTTGTTGCTGCCAGTTTTAGTTTTCAAAGTTCTTAAAAAAAAAAAAAAAAGACATTTTTTAAAGGATGCAGGATGCTAGTTCAGAGGAAGGACATCTATAGGACTAGTGTCCTAAAGACTCATTTTGTTGAATTTCACAAATCATGAATTTCATTCCTTCACCAGCTCATCACCTGAAAAGCAGGGCAGTAGCAGGGCAGCAGCAGAAAGGGAGCACGAGGGTGCAAGGCAATCAGCAGGCAGACAGAAGCTTGACCCAGCCTGTGCTGGGATGCGCCCCGAGGATGGTCCCTACCTTGCTCCAGGACGCCCAGAACCGTCACAGCAGCCAGCAGATGGATCTGATCCAGCATATTGCCTCTTCCGCACCCTGATTTCCTGATCAGAAGCTCCTCTGCTCGGCTTCAGTCTTTCCTAATGTGGCAGCCACCAGCAGCAAAGGTTTGCCCTAATCCAGGAGGGAAGATCCGTATGCGGTGCAAAAAACCAGGAGGGCTCCAGCTCGCCTGCTGCCCTGCGCACAGTGGGAAGCGACAGAGATTGGCCTTAAGTAGTATTTCAGTTCCCACCCTCTCTTTTCCAGGAATGTGTTATGAGGAAACGGGAAAGCCTGTAGAGAACTAAGAAGAGAGATAAGAGAGGGGAACTCGCCTTTGCATGGGGGAGCAAACCTCGACAGCAACGCGCTCCCGCTGCGCTCGCCGTGCTAAAGCCGCCCCTGGAGAGCTCCGAGGCGCCTCCGTCCCACTGGTGCTGCAGACAACAGCGAGGCTTTTGCATGGGTAAAAATCTGCAGAATTCATCAGGATGCAGCACAAAGACAATGGTGCTTTCACACGTGAATGCAGGGAGCAGCCTGTTCTGCTGATGTCCATCTAACAAGGCAAAACTGGGCAGCTAGGAGAGGACAGCCTCCCTGCGTGGTTTCCTTCCTCTCCATTCATTTGAAGAATTTTCTCCTCAGTCCTGAGGAAAAAAGGAAAACAAGTTAAGACAAAGGGATCATTAAACTCTTTTAGGACAGAGAACCATACCAGACTCAAGCAGCTTACAGAAATTATATGGTAGCTCTGCTGTTCTTGGTGGACTTTCTAAGACACAAGAAACTATTTCCCTTTTTGCCCCCCTATAAGAGATAAAGACAATCTAAGAGGCTTGGATAACAAAGTCCCACCTTGGAATTTCTCCAAATACCAAACACAGATGCTCCCATTTTCCAAACATCACATGTGAGATTTATAGTTTCATATCACAACAGAACCATTTCCATTCCAGCAACTGCTTAGAAATATGAGGAACGTTGGGTTTGATTTCCTCTAGCTCGGCTGTCAAAGAAACGAAGGACTTTCCTGAATCAGTGGCAAAAGGGTAGAGGTCTCCTGGTGCTTAATGAAGTTTGGTTCTCCCTCAGCTCTTTGCCTAATGCAAGGAGCATTTGCAAGGAGTTGGAATGAGCCCCTTCCTGCCCTGACGCTAACGCATTTGCAGACAGCGAGTGGTGGACGTGGATGGGAATCTGCCCGGACGCTGATCCGTGGGTTTTGCAGCAGGAAAGGGGCAGAAAGGCGCAGCTGGGCAAAGGGGAACAGGGCATCGAGCTGCTGTCAGCACGTCAGAAAAAGCTCATTGCAAAATCCTCGCCCCTTGCAGAGGGGGGCATTTCTGTCCACGATGGCATCGTGCTGTCGCCTCCTCTTTCTGCAACCGGTTCTCCATGCTGCCATCTAATTGCAACCATTAGGGCCGTGGCATGAGCAGGATTGCGACACTAGCCTGGATTAAAAATGATCTTCCCAAGAAAAATGAGCAACGTGGCCAGCCTGGGGGAGTGAAGAGCAGCTGCCCGGCTCACAGCACCTCTGAGCAGCAGAGGGGAAACGTTTCGGGGTGGATTTTGTTAGTCAAAGAGGAAACATTTTGCGTCAGAGCCGCCGGCTGTGAAGCAGCGAGGCCCTTGTCCTTCCTAATCTGTTGCATAAAGAGATAAATATTTTCTGATCTCTTCACAGCTCTTCCTTGTGTCCCCTTTCAGTCCCTTTGCAGCCACCGAGTACATTCAGAGTCGCGACGGTGGAACCGCAGTTGGGAGCAGTTAGCATTTTTCTAAAAGCCACATAGGAAAATAAAAGGTTTTGTAGTTCAAAAGAATTAAAAGCCGCATAGAAGATCTTTTTTTAAGTTCCAAAGAATGAGAAAGGGCTCAGCCCACAGCATCTCAGTCTGGCCAACTAAAAGCTCCTTACGGTTGGAGCTGCAAAACGCTGCCTGGGTTGCCCTGTCCAGCTGGACTTGCTTATAACACAGATGTGCATTGTTGAAATTAGTGGATTTTGCAGCTAGAATAGAGAGGCTAAAAATGTGGCAAGAGGGCGGCAATTTGAGCCCTTGCCACCACGAAGCAGGCTGTGTTTGGCTGTTCTTGGGAAGAGGGGAAAGGTGGAGGTGATTGTGGCTCTGCTGCTGCCACCAGGACGGTGGAGCAGGCTCCGAGCCGAGCCCTCCATGCTTGGCCATGGCTTTGAAACCTCTGCCTGAGAAGACCGACCACAGGCTGTGTCCTCAGCACACCGCTCTGTGCAGAGGATCCTCCTTTCAGAAAGTAAAATGTGTGGTATAGCTCGGTGTGGAAGCTCAGCATGCGCTGGGGAGATGCGTGTTAGCCTGTTGATCTAACACAAAGCACAAATTCCTGAGATTTCCTTATCTATGGCACATCAAAGAGGTCACATAAATAAACTTTGTTCCTAAATCATTACGCACAGCAAAATAGTCAAGGACCAAAGCAACCTTTCCGGAGCTGCTTTAATCCTGTGTGGATGTCACCACTGCATGGAACAAGACCAGGATCAGTCATTGCCTGTGATATCCCCTGAGTTTTCATCTCGTTGAAACATGAAGCTTCTCCTGTGATGGTGGGAAAGCTTCACTTCAAAGACAAAACATGAAAAACTTTTCAAACCCTTCATTCTAAAAACAACGGAGAAAGCCAAGGCTTTGGGAAGTTGTAAAGGTGAGTATACTGTTTAGGGATAACTTGGAGAAATGTTGCACGCCTCCAAAGCCCTCCTTTCTAAAGCAGTTTGGTGTCCTGGATGCCTATTAGATCTGGCTGCAGAGGGTGTCAGTATAAAAGCAATGCTGGAATGTTCCCATCAATTCATCATCAAAAGGCACTTGCACATGTAAGTGAATAATAACAGTTCTCTTCTGCCTAACATCTGCTAAAAATATTAAAATCACTTTGGGCTGCCTTGTCTCATAGTATTGCTGCACAGAGCCACTTGTTTTTGTGTGTTTTGCCAATTTTCCTGTTCCCTTTTCAGCAGAAATGTCATAAATACAAATAAGCAACAGGAAAAAAAAAACACCACCAAAGGGCAACTGCGCTTCTGGCCAGCAGGAACAGGGGCGAAGCTGGAGCGATAAGTGCTCGGGGCAGGAAGGGGAAGGACTTCCCTTGCCCAGGGACAATCAGGCCTTTCAAAGCTCTTTTGGCAGCTCTAATGTTAACGCATGCTTTGCATTATCCTATAATGATGTGGCAAGAAGTCAAGATATATAAAAGGCTGCAGAGAGCAGCTTCCCTTTTCCCCGAATCAGAGGGGTGGCAAAAGGGGACCCTTTTGGGGCTTTATCTCTCCGGGGCCAGAAAGACGGATGCGGATGGAGGCCGTAGGTCCTGTTAGGAGGTGCAGCTGGGGTTCGGCAAGGGCAGCTCGAGGATGGATTTTCGAGAAGAGTTTTCACGGCAGCTCCGCAGCGAGCGGAGGCGACGAGGCTGGGGGTGATGGTTGCAGGTGGTGCAGCAGCTCGTCGTGCCAAACCCCTCTCCCGGGTGTGTCAGAGGAAAGGAGAAGGTTGAGGGAGGGAAAGAAGGGGTGATTAATGGGGAGATGGGCAGGAGGAGAAGTGCTCTCATGCAGGCACCTGCATCGGGATCTCGCTGCTGGAAAAGAGCTGCAAAACCCTCCCTGGGGGCTCCCTTCCAGGCGCCCCCCTCGCAGCTCTCTTTGGGCTCCTGCCCTCACCTCGCTCCATGCGCAGCAGGGTGTTCATGGCCACGGAGCAGCTCCCACCACGAGCAGCACGAGGGGCCTGCGCTGAGCGAAGGCGTTGGGAGCTGCACACCCAGCGTGCAGGAGACAGGAGGGTGCTTTGTAAAGCCAATGCGGTCAGCAGAGTTAAGGCTTTTGAAATATGGCTTTTGTGGGAACCAAAGAAAGACACTGCGGACAAGGGCAGGAAATTATTTGGCCTGTTGTCCTTTGAGCCGTGCTGCCCTTGGGCCAGGAAGATGCACTGAGCAGCGATCCAAGGGATGGGGAGGTGGGACGGACACGGAGCCCACGGCTCGTGTGACCTGTGCAGGCCGGCGAGGGCTGCGGGTGCTCTGCCCTTCCCATAACTGAGGGGTTGCCAGCCCTGCACAAGACATGGGTTATGCAAACAGCCAAGCCCAGATAATCTTGAAGGGGTCCTTGTCCCTTCTGCTTCCAGTGGCGAGTCCCACTAGAGCTGCTCTCCCATCAGCTTTGGTCCGGTGCCAGGCAGCACAGAGCATCCCGAGCGAGAGGGCAGGCCTGGAGAGGATGAGTTTCGGCTTGCTGGCTCCCCCCTCTCCTGGCCTCTGTTCCTGAGCGCTCAATGCGAGCTGGCCGAGGCCGAGCTGGCCGGGCAGAGCCGGTGGGTCTGGCGCCGAGAGCCACGGTGCCCGCTGGGCCTCGGGAGCCGCTCCGCACACGTGCGGCTCCTCCAGCCCCGCGGCCCAAGAGCCGGGCCCAGACTGGGTCCGCTGTCTAGCACTCAGTGTTGGCTCTGGCAGGAGGGGTTTCGTGTCGCAGGGATCCAGGACTTTGCGGGGGCTGCGAGCTGGGAAGTTCTGCTCTTCCCAAGGCAAGGAAGGCCCTTGAGAAGCGGCTGGCGAGCTCATCAAGAAGAGGCAGCTTTTGCCAAAGGTGCGAAGCTGCTGCTTGCTGGGCACAGGGAGGTCACCAACGTCACCCTGGGCCAGAGGGACTGCTTGAAAAAGAGCTGGGCTTATTTATAGGGTGTGAGGGGGCTGCATGATGCAATTGTGTAAAAGAACAAACAGCCAGAAACACTGCTGAGTACCAGACCTGCCTGCACGCTCTTGCTTTTAACCATGGGGAGGCTGAAATAGCAGTTCAGGCGATGTGACAGCGCAAGACTGTTTGCCTTCCGCCAGCCTACGGATGTGATGGATAACATCTATAAGTGCTCTGACAAGAAGAGGATTCACCAGATGACTTCGGGCAGCTATTCAAGCTCCTGGTTACAACTGCGCCTTCTGTGCCCTTGAGTTCTGCTAGAGAACAGGGGAGAAATAACCTGCAGTAGTTTGGGAATTTCTTGTAGATCTTGTCACACGTAGTCCTCCACTGCCTCTGGTTTTCTGACATGGTTTCATGGGCCTCTGCCAGCAAGATGCGCTCAGTGCAGGCCCATCCATTTTAGGGAGACTGTCAGCACCACTAGGGATTTGGACAGGTGGGGGAACAGCAGGACCAGGAAACACCCGTGCATTGTCTGCCTGAGCCAAGCAGAGAAAAAAAGGCCGATTTGATCCGAGTTGCAAGAGCTGCAGCCAAGCGCAGCACACAGCTCCAGGAACCTGCTCTGTCGCCTTTGATCTGGTCATCACAGCTTTACATGGCCATCTAGTCCTTTTGTTTGGAATCTGTGGAGACCCCAGACCAGGGCTACACTCTGGAGTTTTGCTGATTACGTGTAACAGCTTGTTCCTTTCGGTCACTGTCTCGGTCTGCTCATGCAGAATAACCTTCTTAAGTTTGGCCTTTGCTATAGTTCTGCAAATAGCAAAGAATAATTTGCCCTGACCTGTAAGTAGACAAAAGAAACTGAACTTTTGGCAATGGGAGTGACAGCACTAGAAATGAAATGTACATATATGTATAAAGGTAGAAAAATATTTAAAGAAACTCAGCCTCAGATTCCTACAACTGCTGGAGGAGCAATGGTGTCCCATCAACTATTTTAAAAACCTTTCACTAAGCCACACGCCAGAAAAGAAAGTTAACATTGCTCTTACCTATATGACTGCTCACCATTTGCTGGTATAATACTAAAGGGGCATTGCCTATGCATAGGTAACTAAATAGGATTTAAATTCATTTGCATTCCCAAACCAGTAACTGCTTGCTGTTAGAATGGCAGAACTCTGCAGAACAGCCACAGAACTCAATCCAGGTATATCCAAAGTGGAACATGGACATCCACCTCCAAAAGGGGTTATTGCAAACCTAACTAAACCAATAAGGAAAAGATTCGGCTATATTTTCTATCAGATTCAATATTTACATTAGATTAACCTGGCCAGCTACTATTTGCTGAACCCTTATTTCTTTGCCAATGGTAATAGCTCATATTCCTTCCAAAGGCCTCATGATGATAAACCCTTTTAGTATTTAACTTTTTTATATTACTAAACTTCTTTACCATATACATCCCCTTTCTTAACCCTACATACTTTTAACATCATGCATACACATACACACAGACATATAAAATATGCATACACAATCAAAAGCTTCATGCAGACATGGTCTAGCAATCAGTTTCTAACGACTAGCAAACAATTAGGAACAAGTTTCATTCAATAAGGAGATTTTGCTGTGTTTGCCTCATGTCCAAAATCTTTATATTCAGGAAGGGAGGAGGATCCATCTGATTCTCTTTGTTGTGTCGTAAAAGGGTATCAGGAAACAGCCTTTAATAATAACAGTCTTTGCAGCACTGCAGAGAGCTTGCAGCTCAGCCTGCTTGCACTTTGCACATACATTGTTCAGCAGCAATAAGAAGAAAATTTCTTGTCACTGAACTGATGGGCAGGTAAAAATTTACCTTTTGCCCCAAAACATCAAAGGAAGTTAATTACGTTTTTTGGTAAACTAAGTCAGTTGGCTGATTCAAGTTCTACATATTGTAAAAATCCCCTTGGAAGAAAAGCAGAGGCTAAAGGGGAAACATAAAATAAATAAACGTCATAAACTGGAAGAGTAAAACAAATAGCAAGCTTATCTGCTACTTCAGTGGGCTGTTATAATCGCGGTTTCTAAGGGGGCAGAGCAGCTGCAAGGCTGTTCATCTTGGCACGGTTAACATGCTCGGGAAGAACTCAAGCTCCGAGCTAGGCTCGTTTATTGCAGGGAAACTAAACCGAAGGAGCATAAATCACCACCATATTTTGAACTCCGGAATTTGTGTTGGAGAACGGCAACATTCCCTGAGGCACAGCTGATATTTTAAATTTAATCTTAATCAGGCCTGCCTTTTCATTCCTCCTCATTCTTATTGTTTCCACGGAGCTAAGGTAGCAGCTTGCCTTTGTAATTTGATTTCTTGCTTTCAGTTATAATACTCACCCTATGATTAATTCACGCTTTGAGTGATAAGATCTAACTCTGAGCCGTTTCACTTGAAAAGGAGAGCAAAGGCTGCCGTGTTTCCCTTGTGCAACCCCACCATTCTTGTCATGCTTCTACCAAGCAGACATTTTCTGTAAGTGATTGTAGGTTATTTTCACTATCCTCTCAGCCCATGTTTCGAAGGAGGCTTCTCGTTCCCCAATTTCTGTTTGCTTTTTTAATAACCAACCAGCTCTGAAATCAATCCCCACCTTTGCTCTCCCTTGGGGTTTCTACGTGAGAAAGCTCCTATGTCTTATTAATCTGTAGAGAATACTGCAGGATTTGTTTCACTTACACATAGCTACAGTGCTGCTTTTAAATCCGTGACTCACCCTTTTCCCTGGAAACATTATTAAAACAGCTTTCTTACACATATGCTTTCATAGCAATTTCCAGTTTCTTAGCCTGCTGCATGGAAAACACAGGTTTTCTAACCTCAGAATGGCAAAGAATAGCAAAAACAGCACATCCGTTAGATCATGTTAATCTTCCTCTTTACTCCAAACTGGAAGGAAATCCAGTGATTTCAGACTCTCATTTACATCCTCTTTGGTTCTTATACTCTTGTTTAGACCTTTGACTTCTGAAATAGCAGTGAACGTGATTTCCTTTATTTTGCCCATAAAACAAGCAGCAGTGGCAGCAAGATATGAAGGCTGTGGATATACCGAGAGGAAGGGCTGAATGGTTCCCTGGAAGCGAGTCAGGGTGAACAGAGATGTTCAGTGTTAATAAAGGGAGAACCCAACGCCTTGTCTGCACTTCGTGGAGCACAAGCAGCTCCAGAGCAGACGTCCAGGCTGACACACGGACTGACACACATGGCCTTCTCCATCGGGAGCATCTGCCTCCGCAGGGTATTTCCTGATCCCGAGCAGGTAAACGTGTTGCTCTGCCGTTCTGCTTTCAAGGCTCCAGATACCATCCATCAGAAAGAGTTTTCAGATGTCTACAAAGAAAACAGCAGCCCCCAAGGCCGGGTCTTGGGTGCCCCTGGGCCTCAGGGAGCTCCTGGGACCAAATACAGCATCAACATAATGTTTTCATGAAAGAACTGGCCAGTTCCTCTCCATCGCACACCCCTTTTCCCTGTTACCAGACACTTTCTATGTGCAGCTCCAAGCACACGTCCAAACTGACACGACTGAAGCAGCAGCAATCTTCCTCCGCAGTCACTGAAATCAGCGGGCAATGCAAACTGCAGGGCAACATTACCTTGGGTTTGTCTGCCGTAGCCACGCAGGAAAACGCAGAGGATTCCCGGCAAAAATCCAGGCAGATCACGAGGTTGGAGCCACTGAGGCTGCCTTCGCTAGACACAATTCCATGCAGCGGGCTCGGAGCAGGCCCGTTCCCAGCCTGGCTACTGCATCCACGCGCACTTAGCTCCCTTCCCGCTGCTTCCCGGCCGGGCAGCTCCCTGCTCCGCCTGAACAAGCCCTTAGGAAGCGCCCTGTTGCTTCTAGATTCCAGGGGACGAGCAGCCGAGGGATCCCCTCTGGACACGGCACCTAATCCCAGGAGATTAGCAGCAAATCCCGTAAAGCCTTCGCTCCTGGCTCCTTGGCTCCCCAAAAAAAAAACTTTTAAGGGAAATCTGTGCCCCGCTCCTAAGCAGCTAAGGCCGGCTTACAGGTAGCAGCTTCCCAAAGGTCTGCGCGTTACTCACCAGGACCCGGGGCTGTTTGCGAGGGGCCGCGAGCCCCCGAGGGCCTCTCCTGCACAGGGTGCTCTGCCCCGGCCAGGCCCCGAAACGCCCGGGGCAAGTCCCATCCCCGGAGGTGAGGAGGGAATTGGACCCTTGGAATATAAATCTACAGCGATTGTTTATTCCCCATCTTCTTTTCTTGCACAGAATGGAGTCTTATTTTGCAGAGAACAGCGGGAAGTTCAATGGGAAATTGAAATATTCCTGCAGGGAGAGGAGGGCACCAAGCGAGCGCGAGACCAGCCCAACGCTGCCCGCCAAGCACAAGCGCTGGGCACCAGTGCAGGGAGCAAAAGCCTCTCTGGAAGGACAATTTGATGCATTTTTACCACCAGAAGGCAGTGGGGAGCTGCAAATCGGAGCAGCTGCAGGAGCCTCCCCAGGAGGACTGTGCGGAGGAGGGAAACCTTTATTTTTTGTGCACTTTTTTTCCCTCCTTATTCTGCCTCTTCTTTGCCTTCCTTAAGGAAAGCCCTGGGGACTGCAGCTTACAAAGAGAGTCTTGTAGTCATACGATAACAAACAAAATACGAAACTGCCTATTTGGGTAATAACCCTGTAAGACAAGAAAATAAAATCACCATAAGAAACCATCAACAGGGGGAGAGAGGAGATGGTACTGAAAATCGCAGCGCACCAGCAGCCTAAGGGGGCAAAGCATTAGAAGTGCTTTACCTCGTAGGCAGTGCAGCCTCCCTAGACATGTTAAGTGGTGCCCTACGTACCCAGGGAAGGAATCCCAGCCTGGAATAAACTTGCCCAAGATTTGTGGCCACTCCTTGGAGCAGAAAGTCTTTGGGTGTGTGCAGGGCACCTTTCCATCAGGCTCAAGTAGGTCAGGGAGGCTCCCAAGTAGTGCAGCCAAATGCAGCCCCCAGGTGAGATTTGGAGATCCGAAACCATTCCCAACAAGACACATGGGAATGAACAGTACTGGCCAGGCTGAGGAGCCGGGCGTGAGGATGGAGCTGCCAACGGCTGTGGCTCCTGCAGAGACTGGCTGCTTTTGTGAGGCTGCTTAAAACCTGCCGCATGAAATGGCTCTTAAGGAGTTTCCATTTATTGGGAAATATTTTCACTTGACTACTCCAAAAATTGAAACTCTACCTGTGAAATGGATATAAATCTGCAGCACATGCAGACCTGGTCACCTACTGAAACTTTATGGCATGAACACACTCATGGACCAACACTTGAGCAGTGATTTTCCAACGATTCCTCAACACCGCCCTTTATTTTATTTTATTTTATTTTATTTTATTTTATTTTATTTTATTTTATTTTATTTTATTTTATTTTATTTTA
>JAVCKT010019981.1:0-13180 GCA_032273925.1 Rhynchotus rufescens | reverse complement strand
CCGATCTACAGGAGAATCATTCTTGAGGAGAATGGATACAAATGCCTTGATATTAAAGGAAAACTTACTGTGTCAAACTTGTTAAATTGCTCTGGTAATTAATAGATCTCTGCTTTTAGTAAACTTACATTAGGATTCCTGCAGCAGATCCTTTCTCTCACAAGATGAGATGTGCTATATGATCATTATTTATAATTGGATTTAAGGAAAAGGATTATTAGCAACATTTAAAAACAATTTCTGAACAGATGATAGCTTAGATTGCTTGCTGAAATTCATGTTGTATGGTGGCAGTGAGTGATAATTTATGAAATAGTGTATATTTGTAAATATATTAATGCAATGGCTACACTGACTTTTTTATTCCAGTCTTGAATCCTGATAATAGTTTTGAAATACTGGTTGATCAAGTGGTTGTCAACAGTGGGAATTTATTAAATGACATGTCCCCTCCTGTGAATCCGCCGCGGGAGATTGAGGACCCAAATGACCAGAAGCCTGAGGACTGGGATGAGAGACCAAAAATTCCTGACCCAGATGCTGTTAAACCAGATGACTGGTAAGTTGTTTGAGATGTTGGAACTGAGGAAGGCCCTGGCTTCAGAATTTGGTTCTTATGAAAAATTTCTTCTTGGATGACACGCAGAAGGTCCTGAACTTTACCTGTGTGATCAAAACACAGGTAGTTTTGGCAGGTGAACTACCTCATTGGTAGGTGAAGGCAGGCAGGATCCCTGTTCTGTAGGAAATACTGCTTACTACTGCTGTTACCACAGCAAACTATTAGGAACATTTGAACTATGTTTTCATCCTGGCTTAGCTCAAAAAATAATTCGCTCAGGGGATAAGAATAAGATCCTTATAGCTCGTGTAATTGGTTAAAGAGACTGTAAATTAGAAACTAATGCTGATTTTTTGCCTTTGAATCTGTGCTCGGTAGTCTATAGACTTGATGAAGTTGAGATACATGTTTGCAGTGAGCACTAAAACGTATACTTGATGTAATAAGCTTTTTTCCAGGCTGGTTTTAAGAAATGCATTTAATACTATCTCTCAGACTAAAGAACAGCTGTGCTGTGAGGCCCCATCATGTAATGTTAAATCATGATGTTGTACTTGTCTAAAATAAAGCTGACTGGTAGCAGTTAGTGTGTTTAGAGCGCATAGAATCATTTAGTGAGGTTACAATTTAAATATATGTATTAATATATAACATGTCATCTTAAAGGGATGAAGATGCTCCTGCAAAGGTTCCTGATGAAAATGCTGTGAAACCAGAGGGTTGGCTGGATGATGAGCCAGAATACGTAGCAGACCCTGATGCTGAGAAACCAGAGGATTGGTAGGTTGACTACACTTTGTAAATGACAGCAGATACAAAGCTATTACTTGGGCTTCCTTACTTCAAAAGTAGAAGGCAGAGTTGATCCAAGTAATCCTGCAGTTTTGCAGGATTGCACAAAAAGAAAAAAGAATGTCCATTCATTTGAAATTTGTAAGCTGACTGGGACAGGAGCAGTTGTTTTGCAGATGTACAGTGCTTGGAAAGATTTTATCAGTGACTGGCTTTTTTTGAATTTGTGTGGCAAGCCCCTTCCTGAAATCTTTATTTCCCTTGCAATGTCCATATATGTTAGCCTGTGTTATACTGAGTTCTACTATCTCCATTTTACTCTAGAAATTTTTTTACTCTAGTAATTTTTTCCAGAGGTCATATAAGTCTTACTCTGTATGAATGAGGGATGAACTTCAAAACTGCATTTTGTTTTCAGGGATGAGGATATGGATGGTGAATGGGAGGCACCTCAGATTGCTAATCCCAAATGTGAGTCAGCCCCTGGCTGTGGTACCTGGCAGCGACCTATGATTGACAATCCCAACTACAAAGGCAAATGGAAGCCTCCTATGATTGATAATGTGAACTATCAGGTTGGTTTTGATTGTGTAAATAGTTGACCACTGCACCAGTTCTCTTCTAAAACGTGGTATAACTTAATTTCAGCAGGTCTAACCCATCAGCAGTAGGAGTTCAAACTGCTTTCTTGCTAAGCTTGATGCTTCTGTAGTCCAAACATTCTCAGGACATGAAGATTTACACTCATAAACATTTCGTTGGTGCATGGGGAGCGAATTAGTCTCTCAGATTCAAAGTGGGATGAAAATTAATGTGCAAGCTTTATGGTATTAGGTAATGGTGGAATGTCTTTGCCTTTCCTAGGGGATATGGAAACCCAGGAAGATCCCAAATCCAGATTTCTTTGAAGATTTGGAGCCTTTCAAGATGACTCCCTTTAGTGCTGTGGGACTTGAGCTGTGGTCAATGACTTCTGACATATTTTTTGACAATTTTATTATCTGTACTGAGAGAACTGTGGCTGATGAATGGGCCAATGATGGATGGGGACTGAAAAAGGCAGCTGATGGTGCTGCTGAGGTGAGAAACAAAAGCTTAGTTGTCTGCTGCTGACTCGAACAGAAGCATTGCTTTTCTCCCACAGTTTCTACTAAAATATGCATGAATGTATATATAGCAAGGCTAGAGATTATGGTAAACTCCATAGGAACGTCAATTTTAATTGTACTGTAGCACTTGTTGACACTGAGGACTTGCTACTTTTTTATGAGGCTGCTCATATAGCTCAACTATGCTGCTAATGTAAGCCAGTATTCTAGCTTTTAGTTTATAGGCTATTGAGAAATACTTATGTTGCTTAGCTTTAAGATTTGAGATATGAAATAGTTATATTTAAAGTTGCATGAAGACTACTGGAAATCAGTATAGCCCTTAACAGAAACTAAACCAACTGTGTTGTATAGGATGGATTTTGACAGTTGACTTCATTTTACAGCCTGGAGTTGTGGGCCAGATGATGGCAGCCGCTGAAGAACGTCCCTGGCTTTGGGTAGTCTACATCCTCACTGTGGCTTTGCCAGTGTTCCTTGTTGTCCTTTTCTGCTGCTCTGGGAAGGTAGGTGTTTCCTTTGGTAGTATGAAACTGAGTAAAGACACTCAGTTTAACAAGTCCTAACTTTGCAAATTACTGTCTTCTTTTTTTTTTTTTTTTTCCAGAAGCAGACAAGTGCTGCAGAGTACAAAAAGACAGATGCTCCTCAACCTGATGTGATGAATGAGGAGAAGGAGGAAGAAAAAGACAAGGGGGACAAAGAGGAGGAGGAAGAGGAAGAAACAAATGATGAAAAGCTAGGTAAGCAAGCAAGATGATCTTTGGAGCAGCTTGAATTTCCTATCTAAAATCATATGCCAGCAATATTATTATTAAGGAAAGAATGAATGAGACTTTTTTTCCTTCCTTTAGAAGAGAAGCAGAAAAGTGATGCTGATATAGGAAGTGCTAGTCAAGAGGAGGAGGAGGAAGAGGAGGAGGAGGAGGAAGACAGGAAACATGCATCAGAGGTAAAACATTTAATCTTTAAAGCAAATTATCTGAATTGTTCTTAAATCAGTATAAAATTTGCACAGCCTTTCTGAAGTCTTAACCTGGCTTGTGTGATATTATTCCTAATGGCAGGGGACTCCCCCACTCTAATTCAGAAATAGAGAGAATTCAGTCATTTTGCAGACTTGGAATCACTTTGTCCAGCTTAAGCATAGCAGGAAGGTCAGCCCTACCCTAGTGTCATTGTGTAGTGCAGACCACGTTCCAGAGGTGAAAAGCTTATTTTGCTTTGAATGCAGTCAGGATGTGACTTTTTAAAGAGTTCTACACTAGCATAAGTGTGAGATTTGCATAAATGGCTAACCTAAAAAGGAGCGGAGTGTCCCTTAATCTGAAGTTTAAGGGATTCTCACAGCTGTTGAAGGTGTTAAACACTTAGCAAATAATGGATATCCACTGTGAAAGGTGGAGAATTCCTGTGTTTGCTTGTATCGAAAGGAAGGAGGTAATAACACTACTTTGAGTAACTTTGAGAAGTTACTTTGATTTCTACGTTAGAATTTAAGTGTCTTGTAGATTGCTTTATTATTTTTTTAGATTTTCTCCTCTTAATCTCTTTAAAAGCAGTCTTGGATTAGATCTTGTTGATGTTGACACAAATGACTTTCTTGCAGGAGGAGGAGACTGTGAATAGGTCACCCAGAAACAGAAAGCCAATAAGAGATTTAAAAAAAAAAAAGAAAGAAAAGAAAAAAAAAAATTCATAAGAACTTGCTCTGTAATTTTTTTCCAAACTCTGTTCTGGGAGAGGACCTTGGACACCTTACATTGAAACTTGGACAGACCTCAAAATCTCGCCATCCACAGGTTCCAGTTACACTATCCAATGTAATGGAGTGTCTAGCAGTAAAATCTTTGCAATCATCTGTTTTAAAACATCATTCCTGTAGAAAGAATGCGTTTAATAACGGGCTGTGGATTTTGGAATGTAACATAACTAACCTTTTTCATTTTGGTTTTAAATACTCTGTCTGTTTGTTTTTTAGTAGATTAGTAGAACTTCGACAGTCTCAAACCATGGCTTAATTTAATATATTAATTAGTAAAAAATAACAATGAAAATCTTGATGCTAGATGTTAAATGCAGTTTTATAACTAGTTTGTTTTTTTTTACAGACATGTAAATTCCTAAATGCACCAGTGTCTTTATATCCCTTAAAATTTGATAATTATGCTCAAGGTGGTTGATGTAGTTGACACTCCCTTTCCCCTCAAAGAGGAGAGAGGGGGGGAAAAAAAAAAAAAACAACCTTGATGGGATAATGGGATGTGTGAGAAATCTAGTAGCTAAACTTCAACTCTCTTCTTCTGTGAGGGAGGGGAAGAAGAAGGGGTAGAAGGAAGGGGCTCACCGGTCTTATGGAATATGAGCATTGTCCATGGCTAAAGGCGACTTAGTGTTAACAAATGATCTAGGATTTGGAGTAGGTCATCTTAATGTGGCATTTAATCCCACAGAAAGTGGATTTTGTTAGTCCTTCTCAAAAGCTGAAGGGTTATTGGGATATTTAGACTCTTTTTCCCTTTCCCCCCTGTTCAGTCTCTGATGCTTTCCTTTCTCTGTGACTATATGGCTTTTCTTTTCCTGAGTGCAGCTTTGCCTCAATTGCTGAGAAGTGCTTCATCTTCAGCTCATTGTCAAACTTCTCATGGCTAGGTCCACTCCTTCCAGGGTCCAAGCACTGGATAGGACAGTGTCCCGTATCCTCTCACTGCTATCACTGTATGTCTGCTCCTGTAGAAACAGGAGAGGCAATCAGATACATAAGTCAAAATTAATATCTAAGAAAAAAAATAAAAATAAAAACAAATGAGATGTCAGTATTTGTAGATGGGGAAGGAGCATGTGGAATCTCTTTACTGGTATGTGAAACTGTTCAAGTCTTTTTATCTTCTATTCATGTAACAAATGCATCCTAAATTATATTGTGAATGTTAGGGAGTTCCAATTCCAGATGAATAAATTTTTTTAAGTGTTGAGTCTACAATATTACACTTTTTCAAACACTTTTTTTTGGTGTGGAATGCAGGTGATCACTACAAGAGCATACCTCTGAGGGTTAAATCTCTGTAACTTCATTACACTGTACCAAATATGTTGCAGTTTGGATGTCTATATAGATAAGCTTTTGCCTTTGTTTAGAGTGAATTAAATGTCCTGAAATTCTTCTTGCACTGAATATGAACACTCCAGTGTTGTTTGGGGTAGGTCATAGGTATCATGTGGGAAACAACTCCCAGGGGTTGGGGGAAGAAAGTGTTCCAATTACTTTGCAGAAAATCTAACAGATTACTAAAATTTTGGATTTTTTTTATAGAACATCTTTTGCTGCCTGTTCCTATGTTAGCAGGATTTCTTGCTCTTTCTGCAGTGTGCAAATAAACCATTGTAAGCAAGATACTGGAAGTAATTTCCAACTTGTGTTGGGAGCTTAATGCATGTTTAGAATGCCTTTGCTTGTTGAACACCTGGTAGATACTGCTCCTTACTGCCAAAATAGCTTATACTCTGACATGGAAGATGTCATAGCCTAAGCATTGCTACCAGCTTGTTCTCAGGACTGTATTTTTATCAAGGAGCAGCTGCTTTTTATGACTCTCAGTCCTTTGAGATGAAGTAAATATAAATAGTTTCAAGCCAGCTAACAATTCTGAGCACAACATAAAGCTGTTAATCTAATCAGTATTTTTGATCTTAATGCAAATTGCCTTAAATTCCTGGACAGTTCTTGTGCATACATGTTCTTTCAAAGCATCAAAAGTGAATTTAAGCTCTGCTCTCAGCTTTTAAGTAGTGTTATATTAAAGCTAACTTGTAAAAACTACATTTGCTTTTGCTAGATCACTGAAAAGGTCTCCTGTCTGCATGTTACGGCTTTTTTTGATACCTTAGTGTATGCTTCTTGAGTAATCACTACAATAAATTAAGACTTTCCAAAGCGGATAGACAACTTAAACGTTACTTCTTATCCTGCATTCTCACTTGGGGGTCTCAATTCAATGTTAAAATGACTATTTGGGTTTTTTTTGCTTTTTTTTTTTTTTTTAAAGCTACTTTTTCCTCCAAGGCTATTTACTACTACTGTATGTTACTCCTGTGAGCTAGATTTGAGAGCCGTTTGGGTCCCTGAAGGTGAGTTTGTTGGGACTGCACTTGTTGGAGAGGATGGGCTCCAAAAGCTGAACTTGCTCTGGCTGAGGAAAAGGGTTTAGTCCGAGATTCCTCAAGATGGGAGCAGACATGAGTCATGGCATATGGGAGCTTAGAAACGCTGGAGACTTTGTTTGTCCTCAGTGCTGGGAGTTGGTGCGGGTGTTGCTAACCCTCTACCCTCTAGAAATGAGGTGAACGTGACCTGGCCTAACCATGGAGGTATCGCAGCTCCCTCGCGTGGGGTGTGAGAGATGGGCTCCGGCAGGGGCCCGGCGCTTGCAGGGCTGTTGCTGGCCAGGGTTGTTGGTTGTCTCTGTCTCTCTGCCCCTCGCTCCTCAGCAGTGCTCAGTTTGGCCGCTGGTGCTGCGTGTGGGGCTGGTGACAGTTCTCGGCGCCCCCGGCCTTCCCTCTTGATCTGTAATTACAAGTGGTGCCTCAAGGCCTCAGAAACAACCCCGTAGTGCTCCTGAACCAGCACTGTGACTTCTCTTGTGCAAAAGACCTGTCCGTTCCAGCAAGGTAACTGTAGATGCCTATATTAAAAGTTGAATAAATTATGATGTAAAATTAATAAAGAAACTTAAAGTGCTGTGGCTTTCTCGTCTAATCAGTTTGAAGTGCTTAACTCTTCCTCGCTGATTTTATTTGTCGTTGGTGTGACCTGAAGGGCTGCGACAGAGCCCGGGGGCAGCGGGGCAGGTGGCGGCTGGAGGGCAGCAGGAGGCCCCGCGGCCTCCATGGCGCTCGGGGCGGGGCTCTGCCCTTCTCCCTCACCGCTGCGCTGGGCGGGGCCTGCGCGCGTCAGTCACGCCCAGGCCCCGCCCCCATGCCGCGCGCCCCGCCCCTTCCCTCGTCTCCCTCTGCCTTTTAAATGCGCCCCCGGCCGTGTCCTGCGGGCTCCCGCCTCCGCGCCTCGCCCGCCTCCCATTGGCTGGCGCCCGCGTCGCTCAGCGCTCGTGACGCGCGACGCGCCCGTGACGTCGCCCGCCACCCAGGAAGCTCCGCCCACTTATCCTCAACTCGGCTCTTGAGGGGAAAAACAAAGTATGAAAAATGACAATATTTCTAAGCAGATTCTAATACACTGAAGTGAGTTGATCATGACATAAGTGAGTTGCCCTCTTGCTCTTTCTCTATGTGATTAGTAGAGTCTGATCTGCTTTTACACAGCGAGCAGACACAGCTAGATGTCATCTGATGCACCCTGCATGGCAGCTTGGCAGGGCACTAGAAGTTTAATTGATACTGCAGATAATGCCATTGCCTCACGTTCAGCTCGCACCTTTCCGGGGCAGGTCCCGGGGCGCTGCGGAGCCGCGGGCGGCCCCGGCGCGGAGCGCGGCCGCCGCTCCCTGCCACGCTGCAGAGCTGCTGCGAGACGGCAGCCGGAGCTACCGCCTTGGGCTGCCAAACAGGAAATCTAACCCGCAATCCGGCCTTTCTCTGCACCATTGTTTCCATTGGTATCCGCAGGAAAACGTAGAAGTGAGAGATACCGTGAAGAAAAAAGAGTAGTGATTCAGTCGGAAAAGGAAAGGATCCTCTAAGGCATAAGGCAGGAAGATGAAGATGGGCACGGGCTGGGTGACCGCAGGCCGCCGGACACCAGGGCAGAGCCACCCTGCCCGCTCAGAAAGGAAGACACGAACAGAAAGGAAGGAGGCGAACAGTGAACAGCAACGCCAACCTCTCCCCGGGGGCAGCGGAGATGCAGTCGCTCCGCTTCGATTCAGAACAAAATGGACTCCAGCACCAGCACCAGACAAAGGACATGGAAACCTACACCATATTACCGCACACTGGTGTCCCAAGAACTGCAATTTTACAACATTTAGCTGAGATCAGCACTACTGACTACTGACTGACTGAACTGAAGCCAAGGATTCACCCACAGGCCGAACACACCCTGCAAACATCAGTCTCGTGACCGAGGGCAACTTCCAACCACAGACACTGACACTTGGCCAACACAGTTCACAGCCCCTGCACTCTCCATGACTCCTGGTTCCTGAAGAGTATTATTTGGAAGCGATACTTTCTTATACACCCATTAGTCTCATCAATTAGCAATACAGTCTATATGCATTTGGTATAAATCACTCAAAGAAAGCCTGATTTTGGATAGGGTGGCAAACACCTTCTCAATAAAGTGCAACAAAGCTTGATGCAGAAGTTACCTTTCCAGGACTACAACCTTCTTTTATATCTACATATTTGTGTGTGCATATAGAAATTGTTCTTCTGACAGCAAGGAAGAGAAAAGGCAGAAAATAAAATCCTTCAGAATAGCTTCATATTTTTAAGAAATTGTTAATTGAGCAACCACGATGAAATTTGCCTCCTTCTCTAGCTGTCAAACTGGTTTACCTTGCCAAAAGAAAGGAAAAAGCTATCTTCAATTCACACTTCAAATACTTAATTACTTATTTCACAGAAAGCAAGAACTGCTGAATTTGTTCCCTCCTGCTTTAAAAAACAAATCATTAATGTATGAAGGGTACAGGAAAAGAAAAAAATTTAAAAAAGAAACTATTACGCAAATTGGAGCCATTTCATCTCTAGTACTGGCTTCAAACCCAAACCTAACATTTCCTGTGAATATGATGTTGCTCTCACCTGCTCATCTGTAGGTCTGTACAATTTATTTCAGATGAATTAGTGCGGTGTTGAATGTGAGCCCAGAAGCAAGTCCACTGTGCTCACACAAACACTCTGGATTTACATCTCTACTGTTAAGATTACACTGCATCTAAAATTTGTATTTTTTGTTTAGATATTTTTTAGCATATCTATTACCACCATATATTCTAGAGGGAAAAAGTCTCACAACAACTACGAGACCTGGAAAACCTCTAATACCCTGTTATTAAGAAAAAATGCAAAATATGGAAATACTTTATGTTCGATGCTTACAAGAACAGATGTTTCTGGCAACAGAAATACTTTTATGGACGAGTCGCATATTAAATTCGGAAGAGAGGGAAGCTATTAGTGGATTCAGATTAATTCTACTGTCAACAGATGCCAGGCGATGCATTCATACACACAACTGGGCCCTGAATAAAGTGTATTTACTCAGGAGAAGAACCTGATAGTGGAAAATAACACAAAATATTAGGGTGCATAGAAATCAAGTAGAATGTGAAGGACAAATTATTTTAAGTGACAACTAACACATATGCTAAACCTTCTCCTGCAATACTGTGCCTATATTGTTTATAATAAACTAATACAGGTTCAGAAATAGGCAGTGAAATGATTATGAAAATAGATATCCTTGGGCTCTCGAGCTCTCCTTGCATGTCTTATGAGCAGCATAACCTGCTCATAGGAGCATCTAGTGCAATTTTCCATTGAGCTATATATGAGACGAGGGGAAAAAAGAACAGCAACATCACAACCAACTCCTCCTCCAAACCTCCACACAACCGAAAAAGAAACACAAAGCAAACAAATCAAGACACACGTATCAAAATCCAGGGACGTGACAAGACGCTGGCACATCCCTGTTCCCATTCCCATGCTCGGCTCGCCCGCTGGAGCTGCCACCTGGTAGGGTCTGGGCATCGGTCCCCACTGCCTGCTCTGCTCTCGGGCCTTGTCACCCCACTGCTCTGCTCTAAGGCAAATGCAAACCTGCATTCATAGGCTTTTCCTAGGGTCACAGAGGAGTGAATATGTTCTTGTTTCCAAGTCTGACAGAAACCAGGTTAGCAAGAAAGCTTCGCTAACACCATGGTCTGCAGCAGAAAACACGCTATCATACTACCTTAACTACTGGTTTTCATTAAGCTATGAGATGCACTGTACACAAAGAACCCTTTAAAAGAAAAAGTTTCAATAAGCCACAAAGTAGCCCTTCTCCTACAAGTGCATAACTAGAAACCTCAAGCCATGAGCTGCACATCTGAACATTCAGGAAACAAGGTTTGTGCAGTTAAAAAACGAAGGAGACAAGTCAGAAGAGCCAACAACACCCGACCATCACCAGCTCAAAAGCAATAGTTCAAAGGACAAAACTTAGGAGCTGTTCTAAGCTCAACATCAAACTTGGCTTAGTCTCTGCAGCTCAGGACTGTCCTGCAGAGCAAGGAAGGACTGCAGCATGGGGAGAGGTTCAGTGTGGGACACGTCACCCGGGGCCTGGGCCGTGGCATCCAGGTCTGCATCTCAGCCCCTCGTGGGCAGCTAATACAGCACCCAGGATTTGAGAAGGGGGGAACAAAAGCAGCCAAACAAACTATTTCAGCATATGCTGCAGTCACTGTCACACTGAGGTGGGGAAAAATAGCTTCAGTCCGCAAACATTTATCATTATTTAAAAATATTGTCAGAAAGTTCTCTAAAACTCTTCAGTCATACATCATCTACAGAGGATTCCTACAGGGGAAAAACGCAAACAAAACTAAAAACTCCTGACCTGAAAGACTCTGAAAATAGCTCCATATACCAAGAAACGAAAGCTGCAGAGATGCTATTGTTAAAAAATAAACCCAAACTCCTTTATTCACTGAAAAGAAATACTCTCTCACTGTAAAACAGAGTTCACACTACCTGGTCTAGGACTGTATTTGACTTTGAGTTTTTCAGTTTCTCCTCTACCTTTTCATCTCCAGGATTCAAATCCTGGCTGAACTAATAATGATGGCTAAGGGAAAGCCAAAGCAGTAAAGCCCAGACATGGGTAACTGCCAAGGACGGGTGCAATGCAGCACAACGTGCGTCCAAGCGGTCGCTCTTGGGAAACTTCACACAGGAAATTTCCTTCCAGAGCATTTAAAAAAAAAAACCCTCAGATATTCTGGGAATGTTCAAACTGCACTAGAAACTCCGCAATTGTCTGAGTTACCTTCAAATGCAGAGACTAAACATTAGCCCCCTTCTGTCCACTTCCTTACTGACACATTGACCCGAGTTTACCAGTTATCCTGGCATCCTGTTTTTCTTGTTTTGCTATATTAGACTCATTTACTTGGATAACATTTTTAAGGCTCCTTTCTGAAGGAAAAGGACTTGAGACAAACCTCCAGGAGAGGTAATAAGTTCTTGAGAGTAAGTGGACACAGAAGGTCCGCAGACAATTCTCCTTGCAGCTCAGATGATTCCTATCCGCTACATAAGGACAGTTGCGAGGAACTTCTCCATTTGTAGCTTTTAGCTTGCTGTACTGAACCGTACAAAGGAAAACAGGGAGCTCGAGCCCTGCCCAAGGTGGCAGAAATGAAGTCTTGCTCCTCTTAGCCCTGCCCTCTGTTTGCTCAAACCCCAGGTGGGATCCCCACAGCTGCTGTGCTCCCCGCAGCCGGGATAAGCGGGGAGGGAGCCCTGCCGCACGCGGCCAACGGAGAGACCTCAGTGAATAACGCATAAAAACCCTCTCACACAATGAGGTAATTTTTCTTAATGTTTTAAATAAATGCTGCTTTTCATTCCTCCCAGACTACGCTTATAATATAATTATATGATTGCTGGGGGCTTCATATAGCTGAATTATAGGGTGTCTCTTCCATATTAAGGTTTGTGAAAGAGTCTCTCAGCTTCTTTTCATATTTTTCTAACCACCGACAGGGATACTCACAAGGCATTCTATAATTCAATTACAACTATCCTCTGAGAAACATATAATTTTATAGAAAGAAGATTTAAGCCATCATCCATCCATTTTTTTGCTGTTATGAAAGCATTTGTCTAAAGTCTAGTATTAAATTTAAATACGTCCGAAAATCTCAACCCAAATTCAACTTTCATATTCCTTTCAACTGTGGCATCTGATCGTTGTCACACTGGCACAACCCCCAGGCTCAGTTTTAACTTAATGACCGTGTGTGCAAAGCACAGGCAAGACGACAACTGCATGGAAAACAAACACGCAGGAAACCTATCATGGGATGGGTGCACAGGGGTGAATAAACGTGTACAGTATATGTGCTCATCTCAATTTCTATGAAAATATATTTTATATGAATACACACTGAATAGATTCAAAGCAGCTCAACACAACATCATATTCTTCACTGCTGTAGCACATATATTAGACCAAGTATCTGAGTTGATTACTGGACGGCATTGTATTACCAAAACCTCTTCACACCATAGGTGATTTTCCAAGATATACTAGAGTGGAGAAAAGAAAAAACAAAACAAAACACACATACACACACACACTCTAAAACCAGAACAAGAACTCAAAGGAGGAGTCTCACTCCCCTAATTTTCACATGCTTCACAGCAAAGGATGGCCTAGTAAGAACAGGTAATCAGCCCAGGAAAGCTAGGTATGGTTTGCAATATGACAAGACACTCCAAAGCTTCTGAATAGCATCACTTCTCCAATCACCACCATAACTGATATGAGCCCCTAACAGAAGGAATTATGATTTGGATTTTCAAATTAAAAGTAAAGATGATTTCCATTAAAATAACTGTTTTTTTTTAAAAAAAAAAGAAAAAATAATTTATAGAAGTAAAGCCCAAGCCTCTTACCAAGTTTTCTTTAAATCCACAGTAGGGCTTTAAAAAAAGAAATCCATATACTATATTTTACCATTTAAAGATTTAAATGTAATAT
>JAVCKT010019979.1:41205-52528 GCA_032273925.1 Rhynchotus rufescens | reverse complement strand
GCGGCGCCCGCCTCTCCGCTCCGCTGCGCCGGCCCGGCTGGCGTCCGGGCTGCGCGGGAGCCGGGGCCGAGCCCGCCGTGCCCGCGGCCCCTCGTGTGTATATAGATCTACTGACCTCTGTCCCCCCCGTGCTGCCCCCCGGCCCCCGCACGCCTAACTTATCCTGTACATACGCGCGCCGCTGCCCGCGCCGCAGGGTCTGGCCCCTCGCCCCCGGGGCTGCCCGCACCATTACACTGGATCTGGGGGGGTGCATGCGGGGGGGCTGCCCGGGAGCCCCCGTCCCCGCTGCGCTGAGCCCCCTTGTACATTTGTATCAATAAAGATGTGAGCGTCGCACGGGCACCCGCCTGTCCCGGCTGTGCCAGGGGCTGTGCCCGCCCCGGCCGCGCAGGGGAATGGGGGGTCTGGGAGTGGTTGGGGGGAGGTTTGGGGTGGCAGGGGGTGGCTGGACCCCCCTACACTGCCCAAGGTGGCTGGGCTGGGCCCTGGCACCAAGAGCCCTGCCCGGGCTGCGATGGGAGCTTTGTTAGAGCGCTGAAAAACCACCAAAAGGGGGGACGGGGGAGAGCTGAACAGGGAGGGTTTCTGGGGCTAAATGAAGCGATTTGGGGACAGCTGTAGTCCAGGTGGGGGGGGCTGGGGCAGGGGGCGGACAGGCCATGGATGTCCCTGGACCCTGGTGGCACCTCCCGTGGTCCCCAGCCCGGCAGCGGTTGCCATGGCAGCGGGCGCTACCTGCATCCCGTTGCCTGGCAGCAACCTGGGCCCCCTGCCCTGCCCCAGCGCGATGCCACCACGGGGGACACGAGTGTGCCTGGCCTCAGCCAGCGCCCCCAGCACCTTCCTGCACCACAGGACCCCCAACCCCTCTCCTGCCCCCCCGGAATGCACACAGACACTCCACATACTAAAATTACTTTATTACAGTTGATTTTTGCTTTTTTTTTTTTAACATTTCCTTTGCTATGATACAAAGGATACTTACAAACAAAATATTACATAGGACCGTATTTTTTTTTTCCTTATTTTTTTTTTCTGACAACTTGGTAACAGCTTTAAATGCACAATCTATACAATTAATACAGGTTATATATGAGCTATAATGTATGCTGAACCAGAAGAATACCAGAATACTGACAATATACTGTACATTAAGCCTTACCAGTTAGTGCGTGCGGCGTTTCCCAGGCCAAGGAAAGCGCCCACGGGCAGCGTCTCCTACAGTGGGTGCTCTCGCTCGGGCCCGGTGCAGCAAAAACTGCCCCTGCGGGGGGTTGTTGCAATCGGCTGCGCTGGGGCCAGGGCTGCCTTGCAGAGAGGGAGGAGGAGGAGGAGGAGGAAGAGCAGGAGAAGGGACCGTGGGCAGCGCTGGTGCCCTGTGCACACATGGGCGGTAAGAGCAAACCCAAGGCACGGCCCTTCCCGCCACAACGTGTCCCTACCTGATAAGGTTATTTGTTTCTGTTTTTTTTTTTTCTTATTATTTCTAATTATTTTAAGCAACCAGGTGATGCTCTTTCACGGCCTGGCAAAAGCCCCGGCGTTTACCCAGAAGCTGCAAACGGGAGCAGCCCTCCCTCCTGTCACCCATCGCATCCCATCCCCAAAGAGCCCAAAAGCTGTTGGAGGGAAAAAAAAAATCCAAAACCAAAATAAAAGAGGGACAGGGGAAAGGAAAGGTGGGGGAACCAGGTTGGAATTAATAAAAACAAAACCCATTTTTGCATAAACTTTTTCTTTGTGACCTCGCACAATGCGTGTGCAAGAAAAGAAACCAAAATCCCCAAACAAAAACCCATATCCAGAAATATGCTGGAAGGACTGAGACCAAATGGAAAGCAAGAGATTAAAACTACAGCTATTAAATAGGCTGCCTGGCTGCCTGGTAGAAGACTTGGTCGTTTCGGTTACAAAAAGGACTATACATTCAAGAGGCTCCAAATTATGGGGCGACTGATGTTAAACTCGTGTTAATCAATAGTTAGGCTGGACTTCTCAAGTCCGTCTTTAGAACTCTTCACAATACAAGCAAGCTATTTTGTAGAAAATGTACACTATAGACACACGGCTCGTCCCCACGCGGCGCTCGCGGCGGCACCACCCAAGGGTGAACGCGGGCGTCTCGTGCGGGCGCCCGGCGCCGAAGCCGCCTTCGCTTTGCAAGGGGAGAGGTTATTTACAGCGGGCCTGTCCCCGTTCAGTCCTGTACAAACGGCCCCGCTCCAAGCGAGCCGGGGCTGGGAGATGGGGAAAGCCGGAGGGAGGGAGGAAGGACGGACACGGGCAGCTCGCTCGCCAAGCCCCGGGCACCCCGACGCCGCTCCTCACTGATGCCACCGCACTCCTACGTCTCCCTAATCCTACCAGGGACCCGGCCAAGTGAACACGGGCACGGCCGCGGAGCATCCTCGGCTCGGCCTAAACTCCGCGGAGCGCCGCCTTGCCGGAGAAACGCGGGATCGCGGCGCGGCCCTTCCGCGGAGCGCGTCTTCTCCTCCGGCAGCTCTAGGCTAGCTCAGGTTGGAGAGCGAAGCGTTCGCAAGGGGGGACGCACCGTTCCTAGAGAGCTTTTGGAGAAACACAGCAGTAAGACGCTCGCAAGCGGCTCGCGGGGCCCCTCGGTGCCACACGGGCGCCCGCGCGCCCGGCCGCTACAGTAGCTTTTTGCTAGCTGGCACATACTGCCTATAAATTTTAGTTAAAAAACAAAAACAAAACCCCCAAAACTTAAAAAATACAGAAACTAGGTCAATTTGTTTAACTACATATTTACAGGTAATTACAGTGTTTTCACTCACAACAACTAAGCGAATTGTCAGGGCGATGTCGGAGCGCGCATGCTCGGGGCGCCCGTGCGCAGGGCGGGTGATGCCCGGCCTCGGTGGCAACTCCTGCCCTCGGGAGAGGGCAAGCGGAGAGGGAAGGGTCTCCTCTTTTCCCTGTGGCTGGAGCATGGCCTTAAGACGCTCGGGGGGAGGCCGGAGGGGCGCAAAGCAAAGGGTCATGCACCGAAGTGCTTTCCTCCCTGCTCCGGGGAGTCCTGCGGTAAAACTCAAGGTGCCGTTTGCCACCATGTCCCCATTTACCAGGTCTCTCTCCTTTTGACCCTACAGACCATCTCACACGTGTTTCTCAACAGACTCTGGCTCAAGCAACTCCTGGCAAGTGCGAAGGGAGAGGAAGGCGGCAGAGGGGCTGCTCCGGCTGGGAATGCTCCGCTCCGCGCGCTCGTCTCGCCCCACGGTGCTCCCAGACCGGAGCATAGGGAAGGCGGCAGCGATGCTGCCGCTGAACGGACACGGATGTCCCAAGCAGACCCAAGCACCTCCTGAAATGCTTTAAAAAAAGAGCAGGAAAAGTGCCTCCCTTTTCCCGGCAGCACGAGGAAGGTACCCGTGCCTGGCCCTGCTCCCCGGGCTGCAGGCCCAGCCTTGCCCCCGGGCACAAATCCTGGCTGGATGCTCAGCTCGGACCTGCCTCACCCCAAACCCCTTTGTCCCCACCCTGCCAAAGGTCTCGCTAGGATGCCAGGGTCTTTAGCAGGCAAAGAGAAGGGCAGATGACAGGAGCTGCACAGCCTGTGGAGGGCACCTGGTCAGCCCAGCTTTGGCCCTGTCGCTGAGAGAAAGTCCATGGCACCGTTCCCTAGAATGGGACAGCAGCATCAAGCACGTGTCCTGGGAAAGAGCAAGGATGTCCCTACGTCCCTAGCACTTCCCTGTCTTGTTCCAGCTTTGCTGTTTGTTCCTGCTCGCTGCCCTGAGCTCCCCATCCTACATCACAGCGCCGGGAGCAGCTCTCCTACCGCCCGCTCCGCCGCCACCGGCAGCTGCAATTCCCAGATTCCGGCCAGGGCTTCTCAGCACGAGCGGCCCCGGCTCATCCTGCTCGGAGGAAGGGGCTCCGGCCCTGCCGCAGGGAGCAGGGAGCCCAGCAGAGGAGCGCGGGCTCCACAACAGCAGCACCGAAGCACCCGAAACGCAACACGGAGAGCACAGAAATATATACAGTGAGATATCATATATATATACACACATATATATATATCTCCAGAGAGATGTGCGTATTCAACAGAGTAAGGGTAGACAGTGGCACAATGCACTTTATTGCCTCCCAAGCCATGGCACGTAAGTGGAGCCGGGACAGCGTGTCGCCCAACGGGCCCTTCTCCCTGGGAGGAATAAAGAGCATCACACCAGGATCCACCCGGGCGCCCGCAGCGCAGGCCCCGCCGAACGTGCAGGCACATTCTTCCCAAAGGAGAGGGCTGAACGGGGGGCAGGCGAGGAAGGGCAGCGGGAACGTGCCGGGGAGAGCTCGGGTACCTCGGAGCCCCTGGAGCTGCCAGGCTTGGGGGCAAGGCGGGTGAGGAGGGGGGCTCCCTTGCAGTGCTGCAAAGCGGCCGGCGGCCAGCGGGGCGGGAGGTGCCCGCTGCCCCCCGGGCACCAAGAACAGCGTGGTCCCGCTCACGGGTTTTAGGTAAGTACAAACCAAAAGCACTTCAGCTAACGAGGTGAAAGCGCCGGCTCCTCTCGCTTTATAGCTCGGGGCTAAACTTCATCGGAACTTCAGGAGCTTGCAAAGGGGAAAGAGAAAAAATAGTCGCGGCTTAAGAGGTTTGAGGTGGCAAGTGGGTGATCTGGAGACACTGCAGCAAGAATTGCACAGCTGTCCCTCCAGAAGAACTTCCCCAGTGTTAAGTATTAACACAGCTGCTGTAAAAGCCTCTTTGCTGCCGTACTGGAGTAGCCTCCACCATTTAAGGATGACTGTATTTTAAAAGCAAGTTTAGGGCATGACTGTGACAAGTGCAATAGGGAGTAATTTGTCTTACTTTTAATAATAAGAGTTTGCAAACTGATTCAGAAAGTGTTTGCTCCTCTCTAGCGTATTCTGCAGTTGTTCATATATCTCACAAATCTATTTGAGATATATTAAAACTCTCCACACCAACGACCTCCTCCTGCACCTCCTATGTACAACCTGATCTCAAGTCTCTGGCTACAGCTGCTTTCTCTTGAGATCAGGCTTATTTAGGCCAGCTTTCCTTCCCACAGGCACACACAGGGACACACACATGTAGACCAGTTGATCTGAATCAGTTTTTGCAAACTATTTTAATTAAAATATTAACTTGTTGGAATAGTCCAGGTCTGCACATGATATACATGTAAAAATGGTTACTACACAATTCTTTTTGAATACAAAAAAGCCAATATGGGATAGCCATCATTTGGATTCAGCATTCAGTCATGCTCGACATTACACAAAGAGATGGGTTGAGAGAATTCTGTTGAAGTAGCTCAATTTAAGCCAGAGACTTTGACCAAATTCAAACCATAACAGGAGCAAAAGAAGGAACCCACCGACCTTGCAGCTACAGCTCGTCCCTGCTGCCGCTGCTGCCGTTTGTGATTGAGGAGCTGAACTGCAAAACATCGTGTTAGCACCGCGCTCTGGGCACACCCTCCGCACTCGCATTGCAACTTCCAAGACAATTTGGGCTTTGGGGATTTCCATTTCATTTCTTTTTTTCTTTCCTTCTACACCCAGGAAAACATCGGTACCTCTCCTACGTGAGTTTTGCTGCATTTCAACAACAACAACATTGCAATGTAAAAGAATGACCCCCTTCCCCCCCTCCCAATCCAATTCCACATTAAAAAAAATACAGGTGAAGAAGGAATAGGACAATCCATGGTCATCGCCTGCCGCAGGGGGCAAGCAGGCCAGCCCCCTCCTCGGGACCACCGCCTCATCCCAAGCTTCCATGAACTGTTAATACTACTAAGCTCCTTCCCAAGGGGCTGCTCAAACAGATTTTGGTATTGTCTCCATCTTTGATCAGAATGATATGCTGTGCCGGAGCGCTGGAAATCCCACCTGGATTCACCAGACATTGGCAGAGGGTTAAGGATTGGGAATGGATGTTAATTTAGCTAATGAAAGAATGTCGCCGTGTTGAGAGTACTGAACAGCAGCGAGACTAGAGCATTTACTATATAAATATGTCACATGGACAAACACATTCGGAAAACCTTGCTTTTGAGCCCTATAAACATATTAAAGGCAAATCCTAGAGTTAGCAGCTAGTGTTTTCTTCAAGATGATTAGTGTGCAAGGAAAAACATTTACAAAGAACCCTGGCTGGTCAGTCCCCAAGACAGAAATCTTCGCCTCAAGCCAAACTTCATGGACCTGCTCTTCTCCTAAGCCCGCGGCGCTGAGTCAGAACCGCCACGAGAGCCCGGGGGCATCTCCAATGGCCAGCGCCAAGGGCTGACACTGCCACCAAGTCATTAGACTCCCTGACTCTTATTTCTGGATTGACTTCACAACCACCCTTGCTTCCTTTCAGTAGTACAGCAGCTCCAAGGAGCCTCTGGAAGTAGTGCCTTCTCGCCCAGTGTGACATGCTGCCGAACAATCACAGCGTTATTTCTAGGGACTGAAAAAGTTGTAAAATATTGCAGCAACCAAAATAATAAAAAGGAGCCTCACATGCAGCAAGATCTACAGTGGTGATGTGGGTTAGTCATCAGCTGGGAAAGAGTCATTGGCTCAGCTCCTCCTGGTACACTGTGGCAACTAAACATTTAAACAGTTGGCTACACTCTACATGTAAACAGGAAATTGCAACAAGCCAAAAAGGTAATAAATTGGTGGCTGTAGTGTAATAATGAAAAACCCGATCAATGGCATTTTGTGACTATGGCATTCTTCAAAATACCTCTGGCATTCGAGATTGATTGGCTGAAACTCTACATTTCTGAATGGAGCAGAAAGGACTATGCTGGGCTCCAAGAATTATTCTGATGCTTAGCTAAAATGAGATGTCACAGTATTAGCTGTACAAGTGCATTACTCAAGCTCCTCTGCCCAACCTCACCTGAGCTAACAGCAGCACAGTCAGGGAGTGCCAAAGCAGGAATACAACTCTGGACATTTCTAGCCTGTTCCCTGCAGACAGGTTCACCCCTGCAGTTCTCGGGAAGCTGGCCAGTGCCTTCGGAGAGAACGACTCTTCTGAAACACCACGGAGTGGGCGCTGGGGTCCAAGGGCCCTGCCGAGCCCTGGTGTCTCTTGGTCTCTCTTCTCACCCTTCTTCCTCACCTACAAGTCTCTGAAAATGCCTCCTGGCAGAGGCAATACCCTAGAAATGCATCCAATTTGATGACAAATAAAAATGGAACAGAAGGTCCAGCTGTTCCTCCCTCGGATGTTGGTTTAAAGGCAGCTCACCTGGATTTGGCAGAGTGGTGGCTAGAAATTTATGGACATGGGAGGAGGTCTCCATTCTCCCTCAGACTTCCTATGGATGGCATGACAACAACAGTCTGAGGCGTGCTGTCATGTCAGTGTGACAACCACCAGCCAACTCTTCTGACTAATTGCATATATTTCTCAGATGCCCTCCCAAGTCCCCTCCAAGAAGTAAAAACAAACAGACAAACAAATGAAAACCAACCCTCCCAACCCTGCAGCCAAATACTATGACATCCCAGTTAGTAAACACAAAACATAATGCTTTACAAAATGAATACAATATTCCATGTGCACCCAGCTTCCACACGTCAGCACCGCACTGAGGAGGCTGCTGGGCTGGTGTCTGTAGGCAGTTTCTGTTGGCAGACAGCTCCAGTGGAATTGCCACCCTCAGTTATTGTTTAAGTTATGTATAAGACATGTGTGAACCATTGGATATTTGTGAAGTAACACTTGTGCTCCTGCTCATGCCCTGTTCCGTCCGTCCCCCAGAAGCTGTCCGCCTCAGAGCCTGGGGGCTGTTGCGGACCCCTATAGCACTACCTCGAGGTACCCCCTGCATGGGCCCCGAGGGGTGACCCCATGGCTGAGGTCCACCTTGCATTGGATGGCCCCAAGCTTGCGGTGGGCCACCCATGGGATGACCCCAGTGAGGTCCTGCGCCCCCAGTAGGATTATGGGACCAGCCAGAAGCTCCCGGGTAGCTGTGGCTGAACGCCTCGGGGGAGAGATTAGAAAGAACCATGTTACTAAAACCTAGCCTCATGCTTTCTGAGTCAAAGGCTTCGATCTCGCGAGCCTGACGCTCCAGCAGGCTTCGTATCCGCTCGGTGCGCTCATTCTGCAACGCCAGCATCTCCTCCTCGATCTGGGGAAGAAAAGAAGAGAGGACAATCTGTAGCAGAGGACTCCCCTGCACATGCGGCCTCCAGGCTCTGAAGGACCCGTACGAGCAAGCGAGCAGGGAATTTTCTCCCCAGGCTTCTCCAAAGGCCTGGATCTCAACCAGGTGTCCCTCAGAAAACAACCCAAGCAGAAGGATAAAAAGCAATGGCCAAGACAAACTTCGTTCACTGGCATCTCCCGTGCTGTCAGCAACCTCCCGGCCAGGCTTTCCCGGGCTGCACTGATGGCACTGGAGAGAGCCCTAGTCAGGGAATGCTGCCTTAGTCAGGGAATATGCAAAGTGACTTCATCTGGAATTTAGGAAACAATCTGCTCCAGGGTGAGTCATCTCCTGGGCCATTTGGGGCTTTCAGAAACTGCCTTATTCACTTGCTATTTCTCAGTGCTAGGAGGGCGGCTCTGCCTCTCTGCACAGAGGCTTTGCTTGCGCTTGCTGAAAGCTGCACAGTGGTCAGCTGCTTGGAAGTGGCAGAGTGAGGAGTTCTCTCTGACTTTAGCTCTTTAAAATTCTACACTTGTTTCTTCCAACACTACCAGCTAAGAGGAACCTCTCCTCTCCTTTCAAATTACCGGCTACAGCATGGGAAGCAGCCCGCAATTTTCAGTCTTTGTGACGACAATACAAACAGGACTTAAGTGTGTCTGAACTTCACAGAAAGCTATGCCTAATGCACCCATGAAAACCCCAGCACTTGGGAATGACAGCAGGATGCAGGCCTCTGAGGATGGGGGTTTGGAGGTGTGTGGGAAAGAAATGGGTAAATGTGAAATCTTTTTAAAGACTCTCTTGGGACATACCCACTACTTTTGCAACACGAGCAACACAGCATCAGGGTATAACATGTGCAAGTGCCTCAGGGAAACTTAAAAACGGCCCCTGAATTGAGCTGGCTACTGCCTGCTTAGCCTGAAGTCACAGATATGTATGCTCTGCTCACTTCCTAGTGAAGGGCACTCTTGAAAATAAAAAGCACTATGCTGAAAAGGCAGCAGCATCCTGGGTACCCACTGACATCCACAATCTGGTTTATTGTTGAGTATCAGAGACTGACCTTGCCATAGGCGCTCTCTCTCTCTCTATATATATATATGTGTGTGTATATATATATATATATATATATATTTTTTTTTATATACACACACACAAAAATTGTAATGTTTGTGCATACCAACTCAGAGCTTCATCTCGTGCACATACCTGCCCTTCCTGAGGCTGCCAGGCAGCTTCAGCTAGCACACGTGTGCAAATACCGGGTGACCTCGCTGCGCTGCCCAGACCACAAAACTGGCAACTCCTAATTCTTCCAAACCCCAGCTCAAAATACCCTGGGTCCCAGCAATCAGCAAGAACATCCACCTCTGCAGGCAGGTGGGACATCCTTTTCCCTTAAGGAACCACTAAGGGACCGTAATCCCAGTAGAAAACTGATGGCCCACGACTTGGAACCTGCAATGCAGGAGTACTAGATATAGATGTCAAAGGGCCATTTTGGGTTTTTTTTTTTTTGCTGTTTTAAGGCAGTAATAATATTAAAATCTGCAGTGAGCTAAACCTATGATTAATGGCCAGAGACCCTCATTTAAAAAAAAAATTAAAAAACAAAAAACATGAACAGCACCAAAACAAAACAAATAAACAAAACTCCAAAAATGGCTGCTGCAGAAAGACATCACAAGTTGAACTGCAGGGGCCTCCTATACCCCGAGACTCTGCTCCCTGTTCACACGGATTTACACAAGGCTGTTCGTGGCTGACGTGTGTTTCCTCCAGCCCCTGGCCTCGCTTCAACTCCCACCGCAGCCTTCTGGCCGCTGTGGCACAGGCCCATGGCAGGCGGCGCCGTGCCCGGCTCCGGTGGCGCGTGCCACCAGAGGGCAATGCAGACCCAGCGCAAAGCAACACCCACCCAACGCGGGGCTGCGATGGGAAACGGCTTCTCCTGGGTGGGAACAACGCAACAGATCCTAACCGAGCTGGAGATGAGGTTTAAATACAGGTGTGACACCCATGGGGGCATCTTGCTTTCACACATGACATTGCTTCCAGAGATGCAGCTTGCTGCAAGACACCACAGTGCAATAGGGCTGTGCTGTCTTCTCAGAGGTCCTTTCTCTGCTGACCGTGAGGTGGAGCAGTTCTCCTCAGATGAGGCCCCTGGAGCAGCCAAGCACCCGTCTCTTCGCCTCGGGGGAAGCGAGTGTGAAGAAGCTTGAGGCCACCAACTAATTGCCACAATTTAATGATCACTGATCAGCACCAAAGTCCGTGCGAACAGTGATGAGTGGCACCCACAGGGCAAATCAAGCAGGGAAAAACTCCCAGGATGAAGGCTGGTTGGGCATTTCCTTCGGCAGATGAGGGCATTACCCTTTGCCCAGTGTGCGTGGGCCACTCGCACACGTTTCTACACACACCACGTGTCAGGCATGGATAGGAAAGCACAGTCCAACAGCAAAGCCCTTAAATACAGGAAGTCAATTCAAGTTGAAATCTAAGGAGCAGCAGGTCCCACACCTGTGTGTGTCCAACTACTTCAGTTTGCTTAAAACAGTATCACAGGCACAAACATTTCCACAGTTTCAACGTCATTTCACTGGGAAGCTGCAGCTCAGGGTCTACAGGCTGACAAATTGAAGAGCTGCAGTAAAATATTTCTTTGTTGCCACAAAACACAAGGGCTCAAATTACTAGTTAACCCTAATGCATTTTACCTTTCTAATCTCTATACCAAGGGGAAGAAATATCTTAGCTTTGGATCATTGTGTGCCCTCTAACAAACTGGAGAAGCTGATGTGCAGCTCGGGGACGGAAGGGACAGTTTACCTTCCCTTCTGCCCAGAGGGGCAGCCTTCCTCCAGAGCAAGCTTCAAAAACGACCAGAAGCAGCTCACAAAGGCTAACCTTGCTGCCAGCTCAACCACCCTATGTGGCACGAAGCAATCATTCTGCAAAGGCCAATATCAAAATGATCTATATTGCTGCACACTGCAAGGTAAGAGCAATTCCTCTCCCCACTGAAAAGGATGGTGCAAGTGAAGATCTGAAACCAGGACAGCGCTAACGGTGCTCCTGCCCATTTTACCTTCTGCTCAAGGAGGGCCCGGCGGAGGGACACCCTCTGCTCAAGGTCACGCAGCTCCCGATCA
>JAVCKT010019979.1:20970-34124 GCA_032273925.1 Rhynchotus rufescens | reverse complement strand
GTGAGCGTGGCAGGGTCGCTCACTGAGATTCCCTAACTTACAAAAACAATACAAAGAAGAATATAAAGGTGAAACTTAAGGCCATGTTTCCCACATTGATATTAAATTCAATATATTGCTTGAAATATCTTTGATAATGGAATTTGTGTGCTTGAATTTCATACTAGAGATTTCCATGCAACTAGACTTGTCATGATACAACTCAGCTCCTGTATTAGACAGAACTATATTTCATCAAGGGGTCAATTCAATCCTGGTATGCCTGTCTAGAAAAAGATTCCAAGTTATTATAGCCCACACTGCTACAGATTTGCTGTTAGACCTCTCAGCTTTCTGCTGTTCGGCTTTTTAACTCTCAGGAAATGTCCATGTTTTGTATAAAATCCCTCTGGATTTCATAGTTGCAAGTTCCAAAGCTGCATCACACAAATGGATGGTTGAACAGTAAATAGTTCTTTAAAGAGTGGCTGAAATTACAGGCACTATAAATAGTGTTTCTGAAAGAAATAGGAAGTTTGATTCAACAGTTCTTTGGCACTTTGCATAGGTCATTCACTAAAATACATTGATTATTAAACTATTAGACATCTTTCTCTGTTAAAACTAACTACTGATTTATAGATATTTTTCTTAAAAAAATCTGCAGGTCACCTTTACTGCTCTATTTTCCTGCTGCCACAGAGACATCATTTAAATGATGAGAAGCTTCACTAATCGCTGCAGCGCTGGTCAATACTGCAGCAACATGACATGGTCACTACCTTTTCTTAAACTATTTTCATTCCTTACGAGTGCTAAATGTGCATGCTTCCGGCTAAGAAAAATAACACCAAACACAAGACAAATACACATGCCAACTTTAGGACAATTCCTCTTATTCTAAGGTCAAACATATATTAAAAAAATACAGGAGAACTGTATATAACAGGAGAACTTGCTGCAACTGGTAAGTTTTCTTGCTCGTAGGGGCGTTCTTATTCCTGAATGCTCACTGCTCTTGTATTGCACGTTACGCTATTTATTCACATTTCTCCTTATAGATCTGTTTACCTCTTTCAGCTGCTCTTTACGGAGCTTATACTCTCTCTTCTGGGACTCCAGGAAACTGTTCAGTTCTTTTTTCTGCTGGGCCTGAATATGCTGTTGAAACTTCTTTTCTTCATTGGCCATCACTTTAGCCTACAGCAAGGCCAGAAGCAAATCAGCCTGTGGCCTGATTGACTACAGCCCATCTTCCATTTCCGCCCCAAAACCCAGGACTCATGGTACAGTCCCCACGATACTCACCATGTCTCAGGAGCTCCCCTTCCTCTCTTTCCTTCCCCCCACCAACACACACAATCACACCCCACAGGAGTCCTTTTCCAGTGCTTTATTTCCTACACCCTAATGGTCAGCTATTCTCACCAAAATCAACTCCCTACAACAAGCTGTATCTTCAGCCTTGCACTGAGACACACCAGATCAACATATCATCAAGAGTTATCTCTGCAGACAACACTACTTTGTTATCAATTATTTAAAAGCATGAAAAAAAAAACACAAATTCATAAGCACTGAAAGGCTGAAAGGTCTAAGTACAGTTGGCACATTCCCGTGCAAGCCAAGTTGCTTCCATAGCTCTCCTGGCATTCAGGTATCGACAGCATATACGTGGCAAAGGAAAGGAAAATCCCTGCAGTCTTTTTTCTAGGGTCAGTATCCTAACATTCAGTATAACGCACTGTGATGAAGGACATCCCTTTCCTCTAGTTACATAAACCCCTTAGTGTAAGGAGGTGGTGTATTAGCCTTTCCTAATTAGCAATTTGCTTGGCTCCTGAAAACAGACACGTAAGAGACTACAATGTCATCTCCTCGTCAGCGAGGGGAAGTGGACAATCCAATGTAATGAACAAATAGAGACCAGTCTGCTCAACTGTAATCTCATACCTCTTTTTCCATGGCTGCTTGGTGCTTTTTAATTAACTTCTCCATTTCTGCGGCAAAATTGTTACGCTGTGTTTCAAGATCTTTGTCCAACCTGAGGCGATGCTCGTCCATCTCTGCCTTCAGTTTATTCTCTAATGCCATCAGTTGCTTCTGGTGCTGCCGTCTCATGCGCTTATAGCCAGACATCTGCTCTCGGAGCTCAGAGTCTTGTTCATGTTCCTGCATTTGCCTTGTCACCTAGGAAGACAACCACAGCAGGGCAAAATAAGTTAATGCTTCTTAATCTGCTTTTTGGCAACCTTCAAACCATACAAGAAAACTACTCATGAAATAAATATGATTTTGCAGTAAAGGAAAGCATATGTCCTAATGACAGCAGACCAGATTAAGAACTGAATTCTGCTGTCACAAAGAAAACGGTCAATGGGCTACAGCATAAAAATGGAGGACTCTTACAAAGCTACAACTTTATTTATTGCACTTAGTAGCTGTTGGTTAGTGTTTTTTCAGCCCACTGCAACATGAATGTGTGCAAATATACATAAACATACCCACATATACAAACATAACATACAAAAAAAAATTATTATAATTGCTCCCTGCATTCTACCAGGCATACTAGTTTTGAAAATATCTGACATGTAGAAGCCATATTTGCTCAGGTGCCACATTTAAGCATTTATTATCTTAACCTATCTCAGTGATAACATATGAGGATACAAAGACAGCTCCACTTTTGATGAAATCCTAAAAGCTGTGCAGTTTCATAGCTCCATGTACCAAGGCAGCCTTGGTACACAACCCTTTAAAAGAAAAGCCTCAACCTACCAGCGATGCTGTGCGTATAGTAGCAAAGTGCTCCCGGTTGCGATAATGAGACTTGTGGCGAGACACTTGGGGAGGAGACTGGGGTTCCGATGCCCTTGTTCGAGGATCTGTCTCTTCTCTGTAATTTTCTTCCTCCTTAGGAGGAAATATTAACAAAATAGTGAGTAAAATGACTGCACGTCACAAGATTTTTACATCGGTCTGTTTCAGAAGACACTTAATAGCAAAATTTCGCAGAACTGTTTTACATTCACCAGCCCTGAGAGATTCTCCTGCCACTAAGTTGGCCAAAAGAATATACTGTAAGAGCAGCTTTCACTGTGCAATTATATTACTAAAATAAAAATTACTAGTTACCACCGTAAATTTAAAAAGAAAAGGAAATAGGAAAACTGAGGTAAATGGTTTACTTCAATAAAATATAAAAGCTACAGAGCAGATTGTATCAAGTCAGAAAGACAAAAACAACATTTCTATAACCCTGAAAAACAGAGAATGATTTTCATTACACCCACTGCAGAAATACTTCAAAGCAAATTTTAAAATTTGTCATGGTGTATTCCACATTCTTATTTTGAGTTTGTCATTCATCACAGAGCGATCAGGAGTTAGATATGATATACTAATTTACTAATTAACTCCCCGAGGAAATACCTGCGTCTTTGTTGCATATCTGGGCAAAGAACAAAACACCGTAACCACACCTATCATTAGCAGGGGAAACATTACTAGTTTGAGAAAACATATCATAACCCCTGCACAGCAAGAGCAGCGTGGTTCAGACAGACAGGCTGCAGCCGAGCGCTCATCATGTGCAGGGAAAGCAAGGAAGTGCTTTCCCAGTGTGTCATACCCAAAGTGCTGCCTTTTTTATTTTTTCCTACTCACCTTTCTTCATTAATCAAATACTTCAGGGCTGAGAAGCTAGGTCAGATTTTACCCATTGCTGTGGATGTGATGTTAAAGAATCCACTAACAAGGAAGGAGGAAGTGGGAACACTCGCTCCTTTTGTCCCATGAACGGTGCTCTGCACACCAAGGCTAGCCACTACATAAACTTGGAGATCCAACTCCTCATGGTACAGCAAATTGGTTTTGAAGCAATTTAATTACTAAAATAGTTGTTACCGAATCAACAGAAATAAATGACAAAGAACATAAGCACAAAGCCATTTGCACCAACCAAACCCACTCATTTCCCATCTTTAAAGATAGTCAGCCAAAGAACTCAATGCTCACCGGCTTTAAATGAATGACAGAGCTATTTGACATCACGGTGTGGTCTCCTTCCATCATATCCAGCTCGCTCTTATCATCTGAGGCATCTGGAAGACTGTTAACACTACTGCTTTGGCTACTGGCACTGATAGACATACTGGGGATGGACTGATTACTTCCGACACTATTCACTGTTCCTGTCCTGCCAACACCATGATCTTGTTCCTAGGAGAAAGGAATCACACGTTTAAATAACAAATCCATCACAGTGGTATCTGTGGGCATTACCAAATGATATGTTCATTCTACTCTTTTATACAAGCATCTACCTGCCATGTCACAGCAGCTCCCACCCTCCAGGCATTGCCACGAAACATTTCTCTTCTGGGATGCTGGGGCTGGAAAGAATCAACCTTGTCAAGATTACGCGGCTGATGTCAGACCCTCTTCAGCAGCGAGCTTGTTAACGAGCTGAACTCTAGCATGAAGCAGCACCGGTGTCACCAGAACCTGCTCTGACACCAGCACCAGCTGCACAATGTTCTGCTAGCACCTGCGCTGTGCACAGCTCCCTTCTGCACCCGAGAGCACTTCCCAAAGCCTCAGCTTCTGCGTGGCCATTGCAGAATGCTCCCCCGAATTAAGAAAAGGCAAATGCAAGGGGTTGCCAGGGGCCTTGGCCAAATTAGGGGCTAGCTAACGAATTACAGTGCTCAAAGTGTCTGTATAAAGTCTTATACGTACACAAACAAAGCTATGATTTATGCTGCTGGAAGCTACCTGTTCAAGCATGGACACAAAGCGCAGCTTCTTGCCAGCACGAGGTAGCACTATCAGACAACCCTGCTTGTCCTTGTTTGTGCCTTGCAACAGCTTTATTCAAAGTACAGAGTTAAAGTCAGGTGTGTAACAGTCTCCATTCATTTTAGCAAGATCCAAGTCATGGTTATTTAAGGGCCAGCCTCTTTCTTTGGCTCAGCGATCAAATTCCAAGTTTCTCTCACCTCCTCCTCCTCCTGTGCTTCCACGGCAGGGCCGTTGTGGGCCTCCTGGAAAAGGAGCTTCTTCATTTTACGATACTGCAGATTGTCCAGTTCTCTCACCGCATCCTTTGTTCTCTGAATCAAGTCTATTAACACTGTCTCGGGCCGCTCCCGAAGAACAAACATGTGCTGCAGAACACACAAACAGGAGAGGGATTTCTCACATCTCCAGAACTTTGGAGGAGGCAGTTATGAACTCTGCCTAGCTTCCTCGGTCCTCTTTCCTGGATAGGGCTCTTTAGAGAAATGATATAGTTGTGGCCAAGTGTCAGGAGTGCAACAGATAAATTCTAAAGGAGCAAGATTGGTCCCCTCTTGGTGCTCAGCATCTTTCACCAAATATTCAGTCTCTCACCAGCTAACTCTTACTATAAAAACCTTCCCCTAGCTTAGACAGGCCTAAAAATCAAACATGCAGCACGTGGCTCTGAGTCATAAAACGTGCTGGGGACCTTTGCTCCTTGTCTTACAAGGATTTGCCCACATCATGCTCTGTTCTGGAGATATTCACTGGTTTCACTGCAAAGGTAGCTACGTTTTGCCAATGGGTAAAAAGATTCCTGCCTATATATGTTGGTAGCAGTTTTTGCAGTCTCTGTATGAAGTGTGCTGTGCAAAAATGAGTCGTTATTAGCATGACTTGTTTCATTTTGTTCCTTCAGGGGACTGCACTGCCATTTCTAACATGTTTTCCTACCTGTCCCTGAGAAGCGACCTGCAGCTCTTTGATACCACTGATATGAAGGGAATATATTCACAAACATTTAATTTCTATCAATGTTCTCTCCAATTCTAGTGCCATGCTCAAAATAAAACCAGTCTGCAAAATTCTGAAATGGCAGGGACTACACACCCACACCAAAACCTTCAGTGGATAATTGCATATACTTTCTGAATTCATAATTTCTGAGGAAGACAAAACTCCTCACAACCATTTAATTCTAAAAACATGTAAAAATGTGATTAAAACTATATGAATAGCATCCACTTGCTGGTAGAGCAAAATGTGGGAATATCACTGCAGAAACATGGTCAGCACAAAACCTCCCCAAATAACGTCACAAAAAATGTTAAAAAAAAAAAATTATGAACAACACTTTATATCACAAAAGAAATCCACCAAAGTCATGCTTAAAATAAAGCTGTAATGTCTAAGTTTCACGTGAATTGTGCTCACTTAGGAACATGTCATCTTTTTGCAACCATCTAACACACTTGCTTTGTTCCCAGACTGGAGCAAAGAAAATATCTGCAGCTCACAGGAGCACAAATGAAGAAAGAAAAGCTACAAAATAAAGCAGAAAACCTGCAAATGACTGAGGCTTATTCATGTCAAGAAAAGGAACGTGGGGAGGAAAAACTGCTTTTCTCTGTTCCCCTTTCCCCCGCTGGGATACTATTAGGACAGCAGATTTCAGTTCTACACGTAAAGCACACAGGTGATGGGAGAGGACAGAAAGCCTGCAGGGGTATATATAGCATAGAATAAAGAGGGAAGTAAGGGAAGGTATTTGGTAACTAATGCATGGCAGCTTTGTCAGGATTAATTATAGTCACCGGAAGGAGAGATTGAGCTTAAGAAACTGAAACTCTCTCCAAGCCGATGGTCACTCAGTGTCACTTGCTGGGATGTTCTTTTCTGCCAAGAAGGTGGCCGGCTCAGTGTGTCACCTGGGTCACTGCTTGGGACACTGCAGAGGGGCAGGGAGGCCAGGCAAGCCAGCAAGTTACACCCCAGCATCCGTTAGTTCTCAGCTCACAAGCGTTAGGGACAACAGGCAGAGCACTGTTAACCATAACCTGGGATTGTAGGTGAGAAAGGAAGAAAACTGCAGGGCAGGTCCCTTTTTTAATATTATGTTGAGAACAGAAAGGACAAGCAAGCCAACCTTCAGAAGCTCCTCTGATGTAGGCCTGTCTTGAGGAATTTTCTGGAGGCAAGAATCTACGAAGTTTCGAAAATAATCAGACCTGTGGCAAGGACAGGAAAAGAATCCATCTCAATTAACTCCCCAATTTAATTTCAAAAGCTCAGTCAGGAACCCAGACATTCACATCTGTGTGCTGCTAGCAGCAAGAGCAGGGAGACCCCACGTGTACCCAGGACTTCACACACAGCCTCCAACACCCCTGTGCACAGCCAAGCCCACGGCTACTAGCAGATGGATTCCCTTAGCCTCAGCTTCCAGACAAGACAATCATTAGGAGTGTAAAAATATGGTGCAATTCAAGAGGAAAGAAGAAGTTCTGTATAAAGACACAGGCACCCATGTATTTTAGCGCATGGATCAGCACTGTCAAATTCAATATTGCACTGATCAGGGCTTCTTGCCCATGCTGGCCGCTTTGGGCAGGTGTTTCATCCTCCAAATGAAATAACCCACAGGTCCCGAAAGCCAGGATTTGCTCAGGAAAAACATCTTTCCCTCTGCAAGGGGAAATCATGCATTTTGCCCTTCTTTCTCTGAACAGAAGTTTTCAGAAGAGCAAGATTAGATTCCGAACATGGCATTAGGTCAGTTGAACAGGTTTTATTTCTCCCCATTATCCTCCCTCCCACATACAATTTGGAGTATTGCTACTGCATTTTTTTCAGTAAGTTAAATTCTTTCATTTTATAGCCACAAAAATGCATAAAAATGCATTTAATGTATTAAGCATCAGGGTGTGAAATAGCTTAATGTGAATATTTCAGTAGAGTTTTTTTAAAAAAATACAGCAGAATATATTATATAAGAAACCTAGGATTATTGCTCAAAAATCATAATTTGGATTCTTTTTTTACATTAGTTTATTGAAATGAACGTTTCTAAAGAAAATCTTCAAAACTGGGAGGCACAAAGTGTTACTACTATGCTTTACACTTCTAAAGTTCATGCAGCATAAATTTGCCACACATAAGCAGTATCTTTATCTTGCAAGCTATACTCCAACAACAAAGACTTAAGAATTGGCAGTGTGGACTGTGATTAAGAAACACTCCAAACACTTCTTTGGTTAGCCTTTGAGCTTCTGAAGTTTGCTGACCCAAACTGCAGCATCTTTCAAGAACTTTTTCCTATTCCTACTATATTCTAGAGTCTAGAATCCATATTTAGTGATTGGTCAGTTTTGTATGTGAAACATACAGTGAACCTAGTAACAACCTTCCCCATCTTCCCAATGGGAATCCAGCCATCTCAGGAGCTGAGCATGACAAAGCACTCCATTTATAGCAATTCCCTACAACATTCCTCCCCCAGCAATACTCACCATTCATTAGACTGTAGTGTAGGGGATTCATTCTGCGCTATGTGATATAAGGCACTCATCGCGTTCATATTAAACAAAGGAGGCTTCCTTTCCGCTGCACACAAAAGAAAACAAGTTTTATATAGGGAGACAGTCTCATGTTTTTGCTATTTTTTGAATTTTTATTTAATTTACATCCCTTTAAGAAGAAATCCCATCAGCAAAAATCACCATTGCCTGAACACAGAGCCCCAGACCAACCCTACCCTGCAATCAGATAGATATGTTGGCATATGTCCTATACCATCAGTTTCTCCACTGCAGAAGATGAAAGCACTCAGAAGATCAAATGCCTTGTCCTCTCGAGCTTTTAAATTATGTAGTTTATCATAGTTGAGTTCTCTGACTCATCTTAATGTACTAAAATAGGAGCAAGTTAACAATAAGCTCTATACTCAGTGCTTAGCCACTAAGTGCTCTTGGTTTGCTTTTTGTCCCTTCTTCTTTATTCTTCTTCCTCCCTTTTTTTTTTGGAACTAGTTGCTTAAAACCTAACAAACACCAAGCTCTTGTAAGGCAGCATTGATGAAGCACAAGTGGGTTGCAACAGCCACCGACTCGCACTTAACTGACTAAGCACAGAGGCAGGAAGTCAAGCGGAGGCTAAATCTGAATATTACTTGGAGAGTCACATTCTCTTTGGCTCTTCTCTCTTGCAAGCTTGTGTTACTCCTATAGACTGACACAGCATGCAAGCTTAATGAGGAAGGAGATGATCTCACTGTAACAACAGAATCGAGGCTTCAGCCTAATGCTTACAGGGGAAACCTATAAATGCAGCCTCACTATAAGCAGTCCAGAGAAACTGCTCGAGCTCTAAGGACATTCTTACACCAAGGGAAAAGGCAACAGAAAAACCTGACTTCCTGGAAAAAAGCAAACAGGGAGGGGAAGAAAAATACAAATATATCCCACAATCCAGGCTCTCATTCTGCTTCTCAATTTGGATTCTATTAGTAGCACTGTGACAAATGCAAACTCAATTTTTTTTTTTTTTTTTTTTTTTCTCTCTCCTCTCAATCAAATATTTTGCAATAACCTAAATATCAGAGATCGTGGTTAACTCATCAGTATTAGGGAACAGATTATTCCTACAAATTCCTCTGAATTGGCAAATCGAGGAGTTAAACCTTTGCTGAAATGGAGCAGTTTACCTTCTCTGCTCTAATCTATCAGATAACCACTCGTGTCTGCTCGAGCTCGGACTGATTATCCATTAAGCTATTTAAAACAGTTCTCCTTATCTTTGCTGTCTTAACCCACCTGAATAAAATGCAAAATCTTCAGAAAACACTCAGAGGGAGCCCTCCACAGGGCCATTCATTAGACCAAGTCAGAGAGGACGAGCAGACACCGCTCTGCCTTCTTTGCCCGTTGATTCAAAGCACCCCAAAGGAGACGCCGGCGCAGATGCGGCTGAAAATGCTCTCCTGTCCTGACCCAGTCTCACCTCCCAGCAAGCTCAAAGTGCTTCATATTGCAGGAATGCAGCGTGCAGCAAGGCGCCCGGGGGTGCGGTCGCCATGAGCTCAGTGCATTCCTGGGGCCGCGCGCGCCGCCAAGTCGCCCTAGCGCGCTCCGAGCGGGAGCCTGTCGTGACGGTCACACCCCTCCGACTCGCTTTAGATTGGCAAGGACAGCATAAAATGAAATAGAATAAACTTCTTGCTCTGAAGCAAGCATCTATTTCGCGTCCTGGAAGAGAATGAAGTTGACAGTTTGGAATGCCAGGCAGCGTTTTTAGCTAAACTGTGCGGTTCCCATGGATTAGCGCGTTCCCGGGAGCGCGCTCTGCGCCGGCTGGCTGCTCCATCAAGGCTGCTTGGAGCACGGGCAATAGGAGGTGACAGGGACGGCAGGACAGCCCCAGGTACAAGAGCAGGAGCCAGCCTCCCCTTCCCAAGAGGAACCTGGAGCTGGGTGCTTCTAAAGAGCTGCGCTTTGCCTATCAAGTAAATCTAAGCTGTGCTTTACTGAGCGTATTTGTGTCCCAAGAAAACATTACACATTCCTTTTACATCAAATGCCCTGTTAATAGAGCCCCTGTAAGCTGATGTTTTGCTTTAAGGAGTCTGTTCTATCAGCAATGTTCTCCTCCTCCCCTGCCCTCCTCTAAGGGTTAACACTTCAAAAACTGGATCACTTCAAACTTTTAAGAGATTTTCCTGCTAAGGGTAATAGCAAGTGACAACACATGCTGTATATAGCTACGAAGCTGCCTCAAACTTCAGAGCAGCAGAAGTCTTCAGTATTTCTCCAATTTCCTTGCAAACAATATCACCATTTTACCACTAAATGTTTTTTCACGTTAGTAGTTTACTAATTCATTTCTCAGGCTGTTCACCAGGCGGTTTTCAGTTTAGAAGTTAACTCCCTCACCCACAGAACATGTACATCTTCTTTGTACAGATCTTTTGCTGCGGGTAATAAAACAGAATTTAATCAATATTGAACTGGAGATTCGATCTTGAATTCTGGGGGACTTATTTAGCCCTCTTCTCCAAAATTTCAACCCCAAAGAAATCAGAGAGGGGAGGAAGCTCAGATACTCTTTTGATTTCAAGTGCAGACTACATTCCACATATTAAATAATCAATTCTGTAATTTTTCAAGAAAATAACTTACCTAACTCAATACAGGTAATTCCAAGAGACCAAACATCTACTTTGCCATCATATTGCCCTTCATCCATGGCTAAAATTACTTCAGGGGCCATCCTGAAATAGGAAATAGACGCTCATAAAATTCCGTGCACTGCAACATACTGTTAACATCAGTATTTCAGGGAATTTCACTAATTCCAGCTACCATAAACAAGCATTCTGCCAAGATATCAAGCACGAACACAGGTTACTGTGAACAAAGACCAGTTCTTATGTGGATAACCATTAAAATGCCACACAGCTGGGCACCCACACTAGCACAGGCCTATAAAGAGTCTGTGCAGTGTTTTCTTGGGCTGGGCCCAACTCAGTTTATGAGTTACCACCTTCGGGCCCTCCCACCTTTCCAATAGTTCAGCTGGCTGGCTGGCTCTGGTGAAATAATTACAGCACGCAGTTGTGTAAACACCCCAGATTAGGTGCAAGAGATCAAAAGGGGACAAGGGATCTGCAAAGGGCTCTGCTCAATGAGCCTGGCCTTTCCTATGAAAGAAAAAACATTGCAGTTATTTCAACAGCCAGATGCGGCGAGAACATGCGAATTGCTAAGGCCACTGGGAGGAGTGATTCAAATATATTCTAGATAATTAAATCCCACCTCTGTAGCACTTGAAGTCAGAGCAAGTAGAAGAGCAAAATAATTTTTATTACAAAAGAGCAAACGCACAATTTCTGGCAGTCAGAACCTCGTTACTGTTTGTTTGTGCGCGGCACATTTTAGCACTGGGGGATCACAAAGCTAATTCTTCTAAGAGTGCCCCAGTCCGGGACATGTGCAGCGAGCGACACACGAACGTCAAAGCCCAAACGTGCGAGACCCTGAGCTCACCAATATGGCGTCCCCACAAAGGAGTTGGCAGGAGATGCTATGGAAGCGGATCCAAAGTCAGCAAGCTTCACCTGGCCAGGCTCTGTCAGCAGGATGTTTCCTGCCTTGATATCTCTGGTTAGAGAACAAAAATGCTCGTATTATTCCTCCCCTATAAAGGCCACCTTCTACAGGACACACTATACGACATGCTACTGATCATACTAAAATCCAGCAGATGCCCTAATTATCAGGAGCATTCGCATGCCCAGCTATTTTATATCTCTCAAAATGTAGCTTCATTTAAAATTGTTGTTTCAATATTAGCATTTTTTTCCCCTTTACCGAGCAATCTTTGCTTCGAAGTTGCTATGAGCTATTTAGTGTACTCAGGCTGCCCTGCTATTTTCTGCTTCAAGGGACAATCAGCTTAGTTGTTTCAAAGCACTTCCATGAAAATTATGAACACCAGATGTAAGAGGTATTATGTAAGGAGATACACAGCTTGCTAGTATTTTACTATTATTATAACAAACTAATTCAAGAACATATGGGCACTGCAAGAGGAGAATATTTGCTTACAAACAGTAAACTCATGATGAAGGGGATGCAGGCAACAAGGTAAATTACCTGCAAGTGTGTGACACAGCAAATCTATAACCACTTACCTATGGATCATATTGTGAGAATGCAAGTATGCTAATCCCTGGAGAGCACCATGGGTAATTGCTGCTATTTCCACTTCTTGCAATGGCTTTTTATGAACTTAAGGAAAGAATTTATTTGAAATTCAATATTAAAGAAAACAATGCAGTTTGCGAGCATGCAGTGAGTACCATTAACAATGCAAACACAGAGGAAAAACTAAACCTTCCTCTTGCTAGGTCCAGCACGAGAACCAAAAGCACAGTTTAGAAATAGTTCACAGCACAGCACACGTTCTATAACGAGATAAGACCCAACTGTAACACAGCACCTATTTACTAACAAAAAATAGACCAACTCTCTTGCAATTTCAGACTACATTCTTCCAAATATCTGAGACTCAAAACTCTGCTTGCCATTAAAATAGTTAAAACTGAAACCTCAGAACTCCATGACAATTCACACACAGATTAATAAATTGTTGCAATACAGGTGACTCCTGTGCAATTCAGCCTTTCATCCTACAATGCTTCTGGCAAGGGAAGGAGATAAACAACTTCCTGGCCACATACATATCTTCAAAAATAAAAGGTTCACTTCAGGCAGTCTGATAGAAAAAAGGACCATTTAACGAAAGCCCTCATTGAACAACCCCTCAGTACTGCTGCTGGACTATTTTAGTCAGCAGGACTACAGTTGTTAGTAAGCATTAGGCTCAACAGCAAA
>JAVCKT010019979.1:0-18117 GCA_032273925.1 Rhynchotus rufescens | reverse complement strand
CTACATAGTATGAAGTTCCCTAACTTGTTTTTGGAATGATATAGGTACCTATCATATGGAATCATTGCTCCCAATGATAAAAATCTTATTATGAAACTAAGTAAATATAAATAATACTGGAATGTCCTTAATCAACGTTACTTGTATTGGCTAGAGAAGAGCTCTAGCAAACTTCTGAACAAAATAAATAAATACAGAAATAAAACAGAAAGTGTTTTAATCCTGGTTCAAACGCTTTCTTCAAAATAAAGACACATATGCATTGAAGACAAACAAAAGCTATTTCTGCAGCATGCACAGTTTGTTTCCTGTGAACGCAGTATTTATAGCTCGTAGCAATTAAAACAGTAGGACAAGTAGTAGGTACAAATTATTCTTTCATCAGTACACGGTTAAACAAGCCACTGCAGTGACAAAACAGGCACATGTATAGCAAATTTAACTATGAAGCTAGAATTTAGGACTGCTGAAGACACTGCTCCCCCACTGCACGCACTCAGAAAAGAAATAATCCTTCAGTTCCTTGTTATATCGATGATCAATACGCAGAATTCATGCACAGAAAGTGCCGAGAACTCATACTCAAGAGTGGAATACAGGGAATGGAGCCCAGGAACCACAAGGGCCTTCAACAACAGGCTTATTTTTATTACAAACATGATTCTACAACCTGACACACCTCACTACCAGAAATAATACCAAACGAGCTGTTCAGCTTCGAGCCACGCTGGGCTTTTCAAGAATCCGTATTAGCACTTGAACATCTGAAGCACAAAACCAATTATCTCTATTAAGTGTCCTAGGAAAAACCACACAACTGGGGGGGGCCATGGAAACATTTAATGTTGAAGTCTCTGCTTTTACAGCAGACTCTTCAAAGACCACCCAAAGCCCCAGCTCTGGCAGTTCTTCTGTATTTATGCCACTGCTCGGGCTCTCAAATTCATTCATTTGCTGTCGCTGTCTCGCTTTTGGTTTAGCTCCTCATCAGCAGAGTCGCTTCAGGGGAGGAGGCCTCCTGCCCTACTACTTCATGCAAACAAGATTCCTTCCGAATCTTTCACTACTGCATCCATGGCCATCATTACTAACAACAAAATTAAAAAAAAAAAATAGAATGGAATTTTTAAGGTCAAAAAGACCTTTTTTTTTTTAAATAGCTCTAATATATTTATATTATTTTATTTATTTTCTGCACATTTTAGTGGTCCCACAGAACAGCCTTGCATATCCATAAGCAACGCATCTTTTCCAAGAGGAGACTAGGCAGAATTTTTCTGGGAAGAGTGAGAGCAATGGGTTTTATTTGCACAGTCCTCTCATTCACTTTTGCTGCCCTAGGAAAGGCCTCTGCAGCTGTGCAGTCCAGGCTAATCAAAATCATCCCGTACAGTAAGTATCTGCAAGAGTTTATATTTAATGTACAAGATGCTCCACGTACCTCATTGGACTGTTTCCCACTATAGGACATTTTCTTGATGGCCACCACTTCATTGGTGCGCACATCACGTGCCTGTAACATTAAAACATGATGCATCAGTTTATTCCGAGCATAAATATGATGGGAACCAAAAACACACACAGGAATTTATGTCTGTGGAGAAAGCAGTAAGAAATACTTAATTCTCTGCAAAAAAACTAAGCAAAATGGATAAGGTAAACATCCGAGTGGGGTGACTGTGTTATCTCTTAGAATTTGTGACTCAAGCATCGCTTCCAATTCAAAGGTTTTTTTGCTGTCCAACAGCATCGTTGCTTATACAGCAAAAGAAGTGAACACGTTTTTTTTCCCCACACACTTCAAAGGCAGACTTTCTGACTTCAGATGATAATCACCTAAGATAAGAGAAGACAAGAAGTTCTGATTCACTTAGCACCAAAGCTATGGCTCACTCGCCCTTGCGGGACGGGAGACGGGTGAGTTCACTTGCAGCAGCACCGGCCACCGCTGGGGATTTCAGCAGCACTGGGTGCAGGACAGGGAAACAAGCTCCGAGGCTCTGAGAAGCACGGGCAATTTGCAGTTTTGCACACAAAAAAGCCAAGCGATACAAGTCAAAATTGTGCACATCCCAGCATTTGCAAGGATGGAGGAAAAGGCTGATATTTAAGGATTTGTTTTATCAAATGCAGTCTATCAGAGCATGGATTATTGAAGTCCTAGGACTCTATCTTTTGTGAAAATGTTTCAGTCAATATTTTAATTTTACTATTCAAGACTCCCAGAATCCCTGTCCGTCCTTATTTCAACAACTTTAATTATGACGAGCTTGAACCAAGACTTTCAGTTTTCCTTTTGTTTTAAGAGAATCTTTCTTGCCTTCTTGCTAATATTACAATAGAATAAAGATTGAGGATTTTAAGATAAAAAAAAGGAAGAATACAATCATAACTCCTAGATCTTTACTATTTAGAGGCAAGCTCTGAAACATTCAAATCAGCCAGCAAATAAACCAGCAAAGAGAATAGCAGAGCAGAAGGAACACAGCTGTAACAAAAGAGTGGGGTTATTCTTCTGCTCCATCTGCAGGATTTCGGTACAGTAGGTTTCCTGTGTCAAATAAAAGCTATTATTACACTGCAGAACACGGAGCAGGGCAAGGATAATACTAAAATGATTCCGAGGTGCCAACTTGCAATTTCTAAGAAACTAAAACCATGAGGTGAACTGGTAGTTCATGTCAATTATAAAAAGAATAAAGCAACTTTCTGCCAATGTTTTTTTTTTTCAGGGCAGAAACAAGGAGGAAAATAGCAACAGTCTTAGCCAATTATCACATACAATAAACATATCGCCCCTGCCTTGGGAATCACTGAAGGGAAAGAAAGGAAAGTACCACTAATAGTAAAACTGCATTTAAAAAATTGAATATTTCAGGATTTTCTCATTTTATTAGTTATTCCCTCATATTTATTACATATATTAAAAGTGACTCAGGTTGCACGCAATGAGAGTAAAAAAGGGCAAATAATCACTGACTATTTGTATAACACCTACAACTCCTGGTTGCTATGGCTGGACAAAAGGAGAACCAGCCTGGCCAAGGCTGCCATGACTGTTAAAATCACTGAGCTTAGTTGACTTTTTTTCCCCATGTTCCTTGTGATCTTGAATAGCTAAAAAAGGCAGTTCCTAGACAAAAGGTATGAAGATGTCACAAGGCCGGCTAATTTAAACAATTCGAACACACCAAGCTCTTTTAAATGACAGACATTTATGTGCACACATCCTGCTTTCCTCTGAGAACTCCACACAAAGGATCCAAATCAGGTGACTAGAGCAACTACTGCAGTAACACAAGAGCTGCATAAGCAAAGAAAACCTTTACCTTTGGTAAAATGCTTTTAAATGATTATTATAATCTGATATCACATTGATTAAAAGTGTTTAATAGTTTACATTAGCCGGATTCAAACCTTGTTAAAGAAACTTAAGAGATAGTCCTCTCACTTTTTTTTTTTCTCTCCTGTAAAGCTATCCAAAACATACGCTCCCTAATTTATCTAATTTATTTTTACTTTCTGCATTTACAGCCAAATTCTCTTTCCATGCCACCTTTCTCATTTCTGGTGGTTTATGCTTGACACCAAAGTATGTTGAACAGCTTCACAGTGGAGATGTCTCGCACTGGTAGCAGTGAGAAGACTCTGTATTTTTTAATTCATAGGTTAAAGCTTCAGAACACAGAAATAATAATAGTTAATAACGTATTTTCTTTGCAGGATGCATCCTCTTCCATAGCTAAATTATTCCCTGCCCCACGGATTGGGGTAGTGTAGCATGGTGTGCTTATACTGTCTTTTTGCAATGACTTCTGCCCCATCTGAACTGCAAAGAGGCAGACTCACTCTTCAGTGAACCAACGCTGGCCTACCCTGAATTATTTTCCACCATTTTAGACCATTAACCACCTCTTCTCTCTTATCTTCTCGGAAAAGGGGCTGGTAATGGGCAGTCAGCCCTTACAAACACTACCAAGTTAAGACAAGTCAACAGAAACTGCAAAATGCAGCTTCTCTCCCCTGTTTGCTACAGCCTTTAGCCTCCAACTTGCAGGGAGGTTTTCTCTAGCCCTGCGCTAGCTTTGCACACCCCTGTGCCTCACTCACCCTGCTGTAAGACACAGCAGTCCTGAAAAACACTAATATTTCCACGTAGCAGGAAGTCAGATTTATCAGGTCTCCTTTCATATCTCCTTTTTTGCCAGAGTGAATAAATTATAGTAAGTGAAGGACCACAGGTGAGTCCTGTTTCATTGGAAAACACTTTCCTCCCTCAGATCTGTTCCCAGACAGCTCATAGTTTTAAGCAGGGAACAAAATTAAGAAGCTTTTCCTAATTAGTTCATCTGTGCTGCATTAAATTTGTGCTGGAAGGTTCCCAACATGGTCTGCTGCAATTATTAACAATGAATAGGCATCTCATAAAATACTGACACAAATGGCTTTCTGAAGGAGAACTGGCAGGTTTGGCCACACCTCCCATAATTATAAATGAGAAAAGATTTTGTGAGGAAAAGGGGTTTTTAATGAAGGTCTCACAGTATGCACTTGGGTTAACATCCAGCAACCTGCAAATGAAGTTACCATGAAATTCCCCACCTCCAGCTACACGCACAGCCTGGGAAAAATTCTGCTGCCCAGAAGCTTGTGTCAAATAAGCAGCTTTATACGGATGAACACTGGTATTTGTGCCTGCAGCACGAAAGGAAGTGACAGGGCAACTGATAGCAAGAGCACGAGCATTCAGGTGGCCAAACACAAGGCTGGCTCGCGGGGAGCCTGCGGGGCATGCGAGGTTGCAGGGGGCTCGATCACTCTCCAGGGACAAGGGCTGATAAGGAAACACAGAGACCAAGAGCCCCGAGTCGCTGCCAGCACCAGGGGTGCAGCAGAAGTGAGTTTTAATTTGCAGATAGATCTCTACTTGCAGCTTAGCCACACATGTTAAGACTAGCAAGCAAGGACCAAGCTCCCAGTTTTTCTTTCGATTGGCTTGGAGTCACCTTAGAGATACTGCAAGCCTGTGAATGGAGGGAGGCTGTGCAGAAAAGCATCCTTGTCCCCAAGATCATTCAAGTAGCTCGACATTAATTTCATTCTCTCACTATGTACAAGTAGCCAACATCCAGAATGCAAAGATAAAAAGAAGCACAACCAACATTCACACGCTACAAAGCTACTTACAAAATAAACTGCTCCGAAGCTTCCATGGCCAATCTCTCGGAGATCTGTGAAGAGCTTTTCTGGATCTTCTTTGAAGAAGAGCTCTGCAATTTCTGGGTCCTTCAGGCTGCCCGCTCGGCTGGTCGATGGCATCCTGCTGGGCAGTTAGCCGACTGACTATCTGGGTTTAAAGTGCTGCCTCAACCCTTGGTTCATCTGTATGAATGGAGCCTCTTCAGCATGGATTACTGCAAGGGAAAGATTGCAGTCCTTCAGTGATTATCCCGCTCTCCCCGAGTCAGAGACAAAGCCCCAGAAGGGCAGTGTCCAGCGCTTCCCGAGCACGCATCCCCGCTGCACAGAGCAATGCAATCCATCCGGGGTGATGGTATCAAGGTCCAACCACGACACCAACCAGGCATTTCTACACAACACAAATCAGCTTCCAAACACAACCTGGGACCACATCCCTCCCTCCATCACCTGCTCCGGCACAAAACCCAACAGAATCTCTTTTGACCTGCATGATAACCAGGGTGTCATTAGGGAGCCGAGAATACCTCAGTATCTTTCCTTTGAAGAGTTACACAAGCCGTCTGCTAAATTATCAGCTGGATTTTTTAACGGAATACTCCATTGCATATACATCACAATTTTTGCAAGACAAACTATACAGTGTTTGACATGTATGAACTACCACTTCCATTTACAAGTTCTACATCTTAATAGTGCTCTGCATTCCTGCTGCTGCAACTGCATTCCAGCTAAGAAGGCAGTGACTAATTTTTACTCATTGCAGCAGGCACCCTAGGAAACCTTTAAGGCTGCTCCTTCCATGACTGAGTCCTAGTCCCTCCTGCCTTTTCTATATCTAAATTCAAGAGGTCTGTCTCAAAACACTCTTCAGACTCTCATTCTCCACCTATTTATTTATTTATTTTAAGGAACAATATCCGACAGGAGCTACTGATCTCCACACACCACACATGCATCCTGTGCTTCAGTAGATGCAAACATATATTTTAATCTAATAGCACATTATGCAGCCCTTTATAAAGGCCTACAACTGGCAAGCAGTTTCTTTAGAGGAACTCGCAGCTTCAGATGCCATTAGGAAAGTATGAAATTTTCTGTTTACACTGTGCATTGGCTTTCCGGTATTCAACATGTGCATCTTGGAATCAATCCACCTAGCAATAAATGTATGCTTTAAAGATTGTGCTAAAGTCTTATTGTCACCAACACCCACAGTTCTGCATCCCTGGCAAACAGCTAATCACAAAGCTCACTCCGTTCACAAAAGCCTTCGGTCCGGTTAAGACCTGCACTTTTATGATTTATATTTATATCTTAAGCTTTTTTAAAAAAGAAAAAGCTTTATAACTTCACAACTGAGGAGAAAAAAAAAAAAAAAGAGACACTTAATCCAAGTTTAACAGATATACCAGAAAGCCCCACGGCTGTCCCTTTCTCCTCCTTTTCTGGGTGTAAACTCCACCTCTCTCCAAGTCTCTATACCATCAATGAATCACTTGTTTCCTCCTCCCCACGGAGTCATTCCTACAGCTCTGGAAACCAGGCCCAACTCCTGCCTGTTTACACTTTGTGGTATCTTCTTCAGCCAGTTGCAGCACGTGGAAGCGCCAAAGATTCTCCCGATCCTCCTCAGGTCCAACGTGAGCACAAAACACGGCCATGCCAGCGATAGCCACAACACACCCAGCTGCAAAGCCTACAAAATTCTCCGTGTTTTCCGCTTAAGAAACATGTGAGGATGCAGAGAAGGGAATGGAAATCCAGCGTTTCTCATCGCTTTCCTGCAAGCAGGCAGGTTTTACAGAGATTTACAAGTTAACTCAAAGCGTGTTTCCTACGGGAACTCGGGAAAAGATGGACCAAGCACCAAAGAAGATCCATGGATGAAAGCAGCAGCTGTTCACAACCACTGCCCGGGGCTCCCATCCCTGCAGCCGCCTCGGAGCAACCCTGGAGGAATGGGCAGGCCCGGGCAGCAGGGAACGGGCCGGAGATCCCACCTTCTCCCACATAACCCAGGAGAACCCCGAGCCGCAGCGCAGGCCGCACCTGCAGCTACACGGCCGAAGACCCGTTTTTCTCGTTGTTATTTCGACCAGTTTTCAGAAAATAGAGACTGGTTTTAAGGAAAGGCAACACAACATGCTGCTCGGCTGCGGCGCTACCAAGCGCGCAGCACTGAGGGACAACTGTTTCGCATTTACAGCCCCGGCCCAAACAATAGACAAAAAGCATCAGTGAGAGCGGCGGGCGCGAGGCGCGGGGGGAAGGGAGCTGATAACCAGAGCACACTCGGCATTATTGAGGAATGCTTCTTGGAGCGGCCGTGGTGATGTCATGTTCCATCTTTTAAGAAGCATCGGATTCTCACAAAAAGGACATTGTTGTGGGAAAGCAACTGCTGCGGGCCCACAATGCCCTCCTCCCTACATCTGTTGGGCAGAGGGGCTAGGCCCGGGCCAGCCTGCGAGCGTGGCCAAGAGCCGCACGGCGCCCGGAGCGGAGCCAGCGGCGGCCCGGCCCAGCCCGGCCCCGAGCGGGCAGCGCTTCCCTGCCCGAGCCGCCCCGGGCACCGCGCAGGGCACCGCGCACCCCAACCGACCCGGCTCCCGCCCTAATCCCCAGGAACGGCCAGGGAAATTCGATCATCTTCCCCCTCGGAATTCACTTTTGCTTTCCGACGCAGCAAAGGAAAAGCACTCTGCGTTCGAACCGCTGGTTAAAGGAGTAGTTGCAACCGCGCACGTGACTCTGCGCTTATCGCTCCATCTGCTTGAGGGGAACAATGAACTGCATTAATGTAAATTCCAGCCATAGGGAAGCTTTACACAGTCGGACTTATTAAACGCTCCCCTCCTTTTTTTTTCCTTTAAGGATGCTACACTGTTCGATTCCCTCCATCTTCTTGCTCATCCAGACAACTCACAGCCCACGTGCTGCAGCTCCCGCGGCCGAGGGGCTCCGACACCGGAGCGCTTTGGGGAGATGGAAGTGAAGTTGGGAGAAATGGCACACAGAGCAGTATCTGTATTAAATGTATTAAAAACATAGATATGCCTTAAGATAAAAAGAGTTCTACCTAAACTTAAGCCATGAGCTGAAACTTAAGTCATAGAGCAGCAGGCAGCTAGTTTTCTAAAGTATGGTCAACCTGGACTTTTGCATTTCACATCCTTTCACAGCACAGCCTCTTTCCTAAAGCTTTTTCGATTAGTGCAGCTATGCCGCTAAGTGTAATTGTTTCCAGCGGCCGGGACGGATCACCTCATTTGGAGGCCTTGGATGGGGCGGCCAGACGCTCACCGTGGCCAGGGAAGAGTCAGGCCCTGCAGATGGGATGCAGCATCCTCTGACCGTGTCTCTGCTGGCTGGAGAGCAGCCTGCGCGTTAGCTAAGGCGAGAAACCTACCTTGTGGGCCGCCAGATCAAACAAAAAGCAGCTCTTTACACTCCCTACACTTACAGGTATACGAAGCCCACGTATACACAGCCCTTGAATGAGTGTCACTGTGAAGCCAGAGGAGGAAGAGGATGGGAGTCTTCTGGGCTTTCACATCCCTGCCCATCATGCTCAAGTCAGACCACTCCTGTGGCCAAGATCCCCAGGACCCTGCAGGGGAGTTCACACAAAACCAGTGTGAGAAAGTAGAGATTTAAACCATATGCTACGCAGACCTTAGGAAAAATGCAATGAGAACTGACCATATGTTTAGCAAGGCTGTTGAAAACAATGAAATCTGTTAGTCAACTGCTGTCCACGCTACAATAAAGCACTTTGCTGCTAGTGCCATAGGTAGCTGTTTGCAATACACTGTTAGTGCCATAGGTAACTGCTTACACTACGAAGGGAATGTGCTTAGTCTTCTCTGCAAAAGAAAAATTTCAAACCTATTCATTAAGCCTTGCACCTATCCATAGTATTGTTTTTCAGATCCATACCTGGCCATAGATCCGAGAGAAAAGCAACAACCAGACTGTACTGATCTGCACTAAACAGCAGTGAATCAAAGGATGTTGTTCACACGGCTGTAGAAACCAAGAGGTGACAATTAGCACAGAGGCTTCCTTGTACATTATTACCATTAAAATACAGCACGCCTTCTCCATACAAATAAAGTTTCAAGGAATCAACATATTCAATGTCCTTCGGCTTCTATAAATAGGAATATTAGAAACAAAGTTAAACAAATACTGCACAGAAACAAAATGGGAGTGGATTTATGCACTGTACAACAATCCATCATCCCGTGTCACTCTCCATCTCACCGGGTAGCAAGCAGCGTGACGCAGGGACTCCTCAAGCTGGAGTCCTACAATGGCTCGGGAGAACAACAGGAACGCTGTCCTCCACTACCGAACTAAGAACAAAATTAATTTGCAATTTGCAGTGTAAATGTTGCATTGTATTATAGTCTTCTGTTATATGATACCCTTAGAAAACTTGTTAAAAAATTACCTTTAGCATTAAATGTAGAAACACTATACATTTCTTCGCCGTATAAATACATACCACATTTAAAAATACATTCAGGCATCCAGCTGCAGTACTCAGAACCTTTAGAGTTCTATCTGCTAACAGTAAAGACTATAAAGTGAATGTCCAACATAAAAAAAACACTGCCCCTTCACATCACTTAGCCAAAGTCAAAGGACACCCTCCACTCCCATGCAAGCCTAATTTCAATTGGAAATTGGTATTTAGGATTTTTTTCTTTTTGGTAAAGCATCCACACTGCAAATGGTGCAAGCAGTTGCTAAATCTTAAGAGTAATTTCCTCTGGCAGGATATAATGCAAGGGCATCAAAAGATGGGGAACGAGTGTCATCACGCGAGCGTCAGAAGAGGGGAAACGGGATTTTCTCTTAGCTGCATATGGGGCGGTTTGGGGGAGTATATGAAGCCAAGATTAAGTTATCCTCTCAACACACCATTACAATTTTCCTGAACCGTTTCCAGGTAACAACGAAAATTTCCACCACTATTGTAGATATGGTAAACTTGAACTACTGGAAGTACTTTCTTTTACTTACAAATGGTCATAAAGCTAGAGTTAGATGGAAAGAATGCTTAAAATACAAACTGACTTGCTAAAATTTCTGTTCATTTTCGGTATGGAATTGAAGACTTGACCTGCAAGCATAAATTTTTGAAGCAGCTGACAGATACTTTCTTTTTTTCTTGATAAGATTCAGAATAAAAGCACGTAAGGCAAGAAAAGAAAAATAGGTGTACTGCAGAGTGCACATTGCTGTTTGCACACTCCTGTGAAGAAGTCAGTATTTTCAGGTATTTTCACAAAAATATTAACTAAGAGATATAGATCTTGACTAATATAGACCAGATACATCAGCATGCCTGTGAGCTGTTTAGCAAACACCATGCAGACAAACCCTCAGCTGGACTTTCAACAGAAAAGCTGCACATCAAATAGAGAAAATGTCATCTTTGACATATATTTAAACTGCCAAGGAGGTTCTCCCAGCACTACATGTAACTGTGTAGCCCTGGCACATCATCATTTTATCAAGGCTATACCATCATGAGCACTAGCTGTTATACGACTGGTAGTAAAACACCTTATCTACAATCCTGCAAAACAAGGTCACCAAGCAGAGAAAGAGAAGACAATGTGATGAATAAAGTAGGCAGCGGCTGAGAGGGGGAAAAAAAATCCTGATTTTCCTCAGAGATACATTCTCTTCCAGAAGAAATGAGATGTTGCAAAAGCCACTCTGTCAATTCGTGCGGATGTTTCTGAGATATGAGACATACTGGAAAAGATGCTAAGTTCCAGAACCAGAGGAAAGGGACATATTGCGCCCTCATGACACCAGGAAGTGCTGCTGCACGTGACTTTAGGAATGATGCTACTATATGTGACATTCTTCAATATTCATATAAATCCCTCCTTGTATATCAGATCTGAAAACTGTAGCCAGCTGAATACTAGGAGTAATCTTACCTGGAAATGGAAAGGACAGAGATTATCTACTGTATATGGCACCACTTTATTTGCTGCGTATCAGAAGCTGGGCACCAGGCAGGGCTGGTGTCCGTAGGTCCTTTCCGTAAGGCTCTGACACCAAGAGTTCTGGTGGCCGGTCTGGAGGTCAGGAGATCTGCAGCCAGTGCCACGTTGCTGCATTCAGTACTGCCTTCTCCTGCTTATTTTTCTGCACCCAGTCTCTTCTTCCTCCTGATGAAACAGAGCAACCTGCAAGTGGCTTAACACGCTCTGCACACATGGAAAACAAGTCACGCTGCTCACAGCAGAAAAAGGCTGTTTCTTCCAACAGCTAAAATGCAGCTTCCTGTCCAGGCTCGACGACACCGTGGCAGCTGGTACCAGAACACTCATATTCAAGGTGACTATCAACATGGAAAGTCTAGCAGCATCCTCAGGCCTCTCCAAAGGGACAGCAATTTTAGTCTCTCAGTTCAGGTGAAACCACATACTGCAGACTACTCAGGTTCCTGAGTAAGTCTCTCCCACCAAACTAATGACATTGCTTTTCCTTCTCTAGTTCTGCAAGAAAAAAGTCTTACTAGAGTGACAATTAAGAAAATAAAGCAAGAAATGAGACAGAAAAAACCTGGAGATGCAGCAAAGGGCACTCAGCTCTTCCTGGGCCCAGTGGAAGGGGCAGAAGGGATGCAGGAACTTGCAACTTACTTTTACTATTAACTTACTTTTACTATTAACTTACTTTTACCAGTTAGTAGGAGAAGCAGCTGAAAAGAACAAACCTGGCTGGTAAAGTCACGAACTTGCCTTTCTCTCCATTATCTGAAAATCAGTCTTTTTTGGTTCACTTATTCTCTATGCTGGATCCACTAGGACTACCTGTCACTAGAGACGACAGAGATGCAAACGAATGGCATTCTACCAGGGGCTGTTAGGAAAACATTTAATATTCAAGAAAAAAAAATCCAAAGTGCTGCCACAAAACTGAATAAAAAAAAAAGAACTATACTGAAATACTGCCAAGCAGAAGCATAACAAAGACACTTGGAAGGAGTTGAGAAGACTGGACTATAGAAGGGAGCTGCAGACCAGGGAAAGCCCCCCGAACAGTGTGCTCTAAGTGCTGCTTTTCAGCCCCAAGCCTATATGCACTAAATGCTCCTCTGTTTGCTCCCAGCCTCCTGGAGGACACGGAGAATGGAGAGGCTGCCCTGGCTCCGAGTCAGGAATCGCTCCCGCTGCCAAAGCTGAAGCAGGTGAGATGTCTGCAGCTGCACTGGACCCCTTTAGAGCTTTCCCATTCTCTTTTCTCTGTGTCTGGAGGAGCAGCAGGTTGCAGGGATATGTGCTGAGTTGGATCCTTGCAGCTTTGTGCATGCATGAGCTTCTATGTTCAAACAGGCTTTTCTTCCTCAACACAGTAAATTTTTCTTCCTCTGACAAAGAACCGGCCTACCATTCCTGCAAAGTTCCTCTGCAATTATTCCTTTCTTCCTCTTCTTGGGTGGTGGAGGAGGCTGAGGAGTGTTTTCCTCCTGGAAAAAGCTCTTCAGAGATATTTTTCTTGCTCTGCTTCAGCACCTTGATTTTTTTCTTGTATTAGACTTCTTCACAGAAGAGCCTCGGGAACATACTTTTATCTTTGAGTACTGCTTGTGCTCCCTTACACATGCAGCTGGAGCTGGCGCGGCTTACTTTGATTTCCTCTTAAAATTCTGCCACTAAAATGTCCATCACCAATACCCTGATTCACTTACCCAGTCCCCCTTTGCAGTCCCGTGGGGACCCTCACTTCCCAGGAAGATCCCTAGTCCTGCAGGGTCACTCACTTCCCAGGAAGGTCCCTAGCTCAAGGCACAGGGAGGACTCCCCAGAGCTCAGTGGGCACGTCCAGGATCAGTGCTCCTAGGTCAAACCTAACTGTTCCTAGGATGAGCTGTACCAACAAAGCCAACAGAACAAGCAACAGTTTTCCTGTACTCTCCATTCCATTCTCTGTATTTCTGATTACTTCTACAATCTTCTCATTTTCTTTTAACTAGCATAAAAGACAGCTCTAACTAACCAAGCCTATTACTGCATTCAAGAGATACTCTAACCACAACAAAATCCATTTTCATAACGTTTACATATGCCAGTTATAAACAAACATAAATACATCTAAGTCTAGCAGTACTCTTGAAAATAGTAGTTACCTGGCAATTTTTTTTTTTTTTGCATATGCACTCACTCGAGAAATGTTCACTACTGATCTTACCACTTAAATAACATACAAAAGACAGACTGCAGATGCAGCTGAAGACAGAAACATTAAGGCCAAGATGCATCCAGGATTTTATGCTATTTCTCCTGTTTAAAAGAAGGCCTCTTGTATGATACAGACTAGCTGAGGAGCAGCCAGGGCTCATAGAGCAACGTCAAGGAAGTTCAAGAAGTGCTAACCACGCTCTGACACATCTAACACTGAGAGCTCCTGAATCCCTTTGCTTGCAATAGCTCTGGTATATTTATTGTGAAGGTCAGCTCTAAATTTAGTAATTCCTTAGGCTAGCAAAGCTTTGAGGAAGGCAACCGGAAAAAAATTAAATCTTCTGCCCCCCTTCTTTTGCAATTCATTAGATTCACAGTAGTTGCCAACTCTTTTCCTTCACTACAGAAAAGCATCACATTAATACACAGCGCGGGGCTGAATCATCCGCGGACAACCCTCTGCGGCCACATCTCTTGCCTTAAACTTTAATGACTGAAGAAGTTTTGAGCATTAAGTTAGAAAAACTGCTGGGCGGGAGGAGCTCTGGTGGTAGCGCGCGAGGAACCCACCGAGGAGAGCAGCAAAAATAATGGGCAGCTCCGGCTGTTCCCATTAAACCAGGTGGGTGTCAGGAGCGGACAGGAGCTCACGGAAACCCCGCAACCCCTTTTACCCTGGAACCCCAAATATGCTGAGCTTTAAGGTGGCTATTTTTAATTCAGCGTAAAGAATGGAGAGCTCCGAAGTGAGCTGGGAAAACCCACATCATCCTGGAGAAAAGCAGTAATTAAAAAAAAAAATACAGTGTTAAGCTTGCTTTTAGAGAGAAGGATGGACAAGAAGCCTTGCTGACCAGTAAGAAAATGAAAATATTTGAGCTGTGTGTGCAGGCTAACTGCGTGCACGAGGAGGATAGGAAGCTCCACAGGATGATGGGAGCGTGTGAGCATCAGGGTCTGCCTCCCAGGAACGCGGAGAGCTCACAGCTCAGGATCTTACTGGAGCAGGTAGTTCTCAAAAAAAGCCAACCTGGCAAAATTGACGCCTGCAGGAAGGATCTGAGGTAGCAAAAAGATAAAAAATATAAATTGAAAAAGCCAAGAGGAAATTGGAAGACTGTAGGGCCATGGTCTTAAAACAAACTAAGGAGGGAGCCCCAGGCAGTCACCCAGCCTGCTCAGCCACCAGCGCGAGGAAAAGCAAGAGAGAGCAAGGGGTCAGGAAAGGAGCTGAACTGCTTGCACAAAGAAGGTAATTTTACACTGTGAAAAGACTAAATATAAGTTTTGTCACAGAACATATATCAAGAAAGCTGATCCGTCGATAAATTTGTAAATTAAACGTTATTGTTCCATCAAGGTGAGCAATAGCTACTCTAAAAGTTTACAATAACTCAAAAATGAAGCTGCTTTTTGTCACTGAACCACTATCTCCTCCACACAATGGCTGCTGCTGCAGAGAACTGTATGACTACGAACACAGCTAAACAGAAGTATTAATAAAACTAATAATTAGGGGAAATGCAGCACTCTGTGGCTATGAAGCACTAAAAGGTAACAAACCAAACATTTACACACTAGAATACACGCCATTAAAATACCTGAAAAACTGAAGAGGATTTTCCAAAAGTTCTGGGCATATGAAATTATTATGAGTATTAATTACTTATGGGCAGAGAACAAAAAATATTACCTCTGAACTAAGAACTGAAATGGTGATATAAATTTAAAAAAAAAAAAAAAAAAAAGAGGTCAATTCCTGTTAAGATTTTCTATACATCTATGCTACCTAACTTGTTTTTTCAGGTCCTCTAGAAAAATGTTATTCAGCAAAGTAGCCAAGTCCCTTATCAATTCCTAACCAATTTCCAGCTTCATTTGAAGGCCTTTGGCTGTACAATATCATTTTGCTCTAGGATTTCTTCTGTTTCTCTGGGGGGAATACGGGTGCCAAAGCAGGTGGGAGCAGAATCTAATGCACTTTGAGCTGATGAGCTCTGGCTGTAGAACAACTCCCCTGGCCTGTTGTTTTCCTTTGCCAGGTACCCTAATCCATGGCAGCCAGGGTATCAGAGCTAATAAATGGGTTTGACAGCTGAGTCGTGCGTTGCATACAATCCTTAAGGTTGGAAGGGACCTCCAGATGTCATCTAGTCCAACCACCCTGTACTCACAGGGCCACTTGGAGCATGTGGCACAGGGCTACATCCAAGTGAGTTTTGAAGATCTCCAGAGAAGGAAACTCCAGAACCTCTTTTGGCAACCCATTCCTGTTCTCTGTCACCCTCATTGTCAAGAAGTTTTTCCTTAAGTTCCTGTGGAACTTCTCATGCTTCAGTTTGTGGCTGTTTTCTCTAGTTATGTCAGTGGCCACCACAGAAAAGAGGCCAACCCAAAAAGTTTCTTTGATGAACATTGCCTTTCAGAGATAGAAAATATAAGGCAATTTGGAACATTTGTTTTAGAGAAAACTGCAAGTAAATTATAAATTGGTAGTTTTTAGAAAACACTGAAAAGATAGAACCTCTTTGAGAAATAGTATTATTTATTAACCAGCTTTTTCCCAGGCATAACTCTAATTCTGTAACATTAAAAATATATCATTTATTTCTTACCAGAAGCTTGATAAATGACTACTACTCAGGCAATATGGTTATGGGGGCAGCTGTTTAAAAATCTTAAGATAGCTATAAATTCAAAGAATATTTTTAGCAGAGAGGTGTGTACATAAAAGCTGAGGACAAAGTAAATTAAAGAAAACTTCATGAAGCAGAGAGATATTAATATATCCATCCATAAACCTTAACTGAGATTGTGCCTTGTTTTTCTATTTTGCTTTTATCTCAGTTATAACTCTTCATATCTAATTTAGTGAAATACCTAAGATATTTTTCATTTCTGAGCAATCTAGCAATCACGTTTCTATCGTTTATTAATTTAGTGATTAGTATATTTGCTATGTTATCAGATAAATTTATATATATATATGCATTATATATATAAACTGATGTGCAGTTTGCTTGTATACTGCTTTTTTTGCCTTTGTGCTTTTAAAGTTTATAAGGATTGAATGAAATATCAGTTACTTGGTTATTGAGGAACACATTTAGAAAGTTTGCAGCATGACTGAAGTGGAGTATAAGTTGTAAATGTAGAAATGTAAATGTAGAATGGCTGAATGACTGAAATTCCATTAGGATAACCTATGCTCTTCATGGAAAATACCTTATTTCATAAGTACCAAACAAAATTTCTTCATCTCATCCAGAAAGAGAGAGAGGAGAAAAAGAAATAAAAATCTTTGCTATAAAGTTTTTTTCTTAATAGATAATTTAACATAATTTTTGCTGTGACTGTAATTCCCAAGTTACTGAGGCACTTATTTGGCTTCCACTTTTGTTTTGTTTTTGACATTTCTGTTCTTCTGCTTGCTGAGTGTTGCATTCATTGTACTGTTGTACTAGGGTGTTTTCATAGAGACATGTAGAGACTTCCCTACACATGGAGAGCTTTTCCCACCTTGATTTTGCAGTAAGACCTGACTTTATCTGAGACATATTGAAAGGTGAAAAGTTGGTGTTCTGTTTGAGAAATAAATTGAGATCAAATAAATTCAGAAACAAATACAGCCACAGAAATATATTTTTCAGATAAGAAATGCTAAGTATGTTTTATTATTTATCATATATACCACAAAGCAGCCTCATTGTTAGTGTGCGATTTTATCATTTATGTGAGAGATGAAAGTGAGATTGTCTTAGGAGCTCGTGATATGCTTCATCACACTGTTATTTCTAGTACTTTTGTATTAATAGGATTAAATGCAATCAAAACATTTTACATTCATTGTATTTGTTACGACTGATAATATTGTCACTCATGAAGTTTCATTAATAGCTTTCTACTTAGCTAGCAAGATCTTTTTTTGATTTTTTTTTTAATTGCAGTTATTCCTATTTGGATACGAAACCATGTTTAGACAGGGTGATTGATTCAGCTTTGACAAACATTAAGAAAACATGTTGCTACATAGAAAAGGAGATAGCTGGCTTTCAGTTGGGATCCAAAAATCTTCTCAGTGTCCATGTGATGAGAGAAAAAGTTAAAACTTAATCAGGAACAACATTGTAAGCTCCTCAGGTTGGGGTTTTATATGTACAGTTAAGCCATATGGAAATGAAACCCATGGCATTGAGTTACAGGGTCCTAATAGATGTTGTCTATCTTGCTCCCTTTCTCCCTCTCTCTCTCTCACTCTCTCACTCTTTATATATATATATAAAATCAATAATTTTCAACATATATTGAAAATTCAGATTATATTTTCAGAAATATGTATTTTTGAGGATCGTATAACTTTTTGGTTAACTAGATATTAATTGGTGCACTAATATGAAAGTTTTTTTTTCTAAAACAATTCATAAAATCTTTCTTTATCTATATTTTCACTGTAGACAATTGATTTAGAGGGATTCAGGCTGTTCATGAAAACTTTTCTGGAGGCAGAGCTACCCGATGACTTCATTGAACATCTTTTTACATCATTTAGCAACAAAATCTCTCACTGCAGCCCTTTAATAAAAAACAAACCCCAGCTCCTCTCTGGAGGTAAGTAGTAAAATCACAATAATACAAGAAATTGAAGTTTCTGAACTTACTGTTTACTTCTAAAAGTTAAATGCATGGAATTAATGAATTA